>LD699455.1:8274536-8290465 GCA_003118335.3 Papilio memnon
GTACAATATAATTAAAAATTAATAAAAAATGTGCTTAATGCATGAACTTACAATTTATTAAGTAGAATTAACAATGCGCTCATGAGGTCGATAACGGAGTATACCACTAGAGTAAACCTACTGTCAAACAAATATACATTATATCATAGTGTACATAAAGTCCTAATTTGTTTAATTCGACTGTATTGTTATCTAAATGGCAAAATAAAATTGTAATTCACCTGTATATATCTACCAATTTAAATATTTTTCATATCTAGTAATACTTTTCATTAAAGGATTTCCCCTAGCAGTACACCATTACACTCTAAGGATTAAATGACAAAGGTTAATAAGTGTTGACAAGTGAAAGTTTAAAAAAAATACTATATTAGGATTGAGCATTACGAAGTGATCGAGACGTGAAGATTGCAAAGTGGTGCTTCATAGTTCATATCTAATCAAACGACCGGGGTTGCCACTTTAGAAACATTCGTACAAAATACACTGTTAGTTCTCTTTAATTAAAAAAAAGAACAGTATGATTTTGCATAAATGTTTCGCCAAGTGGAAACCACGGTCAACTTAGGGTGGACTTTAACAACAGATGGTAAGGAGTGGTGACATACACAGTCCGTTCGTCAGTCCGAATAGCAAACAATACAATATCGGAAAAAGTACTTTACGATAACTTTAGAAGAACAAGATCGTATTAAATTTTATAAATATTTCAATATAAATATATTTACATTCGTTAATTTCTAATATACTTTTTATATTGGTGTCTTATTTAATGCTTATCAAGTCATCTATAAATAAAACGTTACATTAATAGGTTTTTCTTATGGAATGGTTTTGTACAAAAATCAAATACAATAAATCCACCATTGTGGGAGAAAACAAAATAAAAGATCACAAGATTAAGATGAAAAAAAAATAGGGGAGGTGTTTACTAACTGCCACAACCTCCTTTACCTATGCTTATATCGACTAGCCTGTACATTGTACGATCGCGGGCGGGTCGGCAAAGGGCAGCCGAGACACGCGCACGCGCATCACTGTCAGGCCTACACACTCCCCTCACGTCGACATCCGTCTTGCCACATACACGACCCACCTCGTCTTCTGTGAAAGTCAAACTTTCAAACGTCTTCCCGCTCCCCTTACATTTCATTGAAAAATAGATCCCTCACTACTTAATTTATAATTTACAAATAAGGTACTCTCTTATTAAAATCAAATACGATTCAGGATAGTCCTCACTGGTCGTACGTACACCTGATCCGAAACACTAAAGTCACTAACCGCTCTAGAGCTCTACGTCCCATCACGACTTAGTTCATCCATAGAAAAACATAATGGAATGAAGATTTATTGCTAGAATTACAAGATCACAAACGGTTAAAAAAGTTCTGTGCGCGCACTCAGCAGTTGAAAGTGTTGGAGTGCGTGCAGGCTCGCGGATACTCCCCGCCGCGCCCGTAGCTCTCCGCAATGACGGAATACTCCGGCTCGCTGTAGTCCGGCACCTCCCGCTCGTACTCCCGTTCTCGCTCCCGGTCTCGGTCCCGCGGGAACCCGATAATGGTCTCGGAGTTGCGCAGGTAGCCGTTCTCCTGTTTCCTGGAGTAGCGGGTGTCGAGGTTCCGTTGGAAGTTCTCCGGATGGCAGACGACACCGTTGCGGTTGTTCTTCTTATCCGGCAATGAGCGGAGCGAGCCGTTGTTAAGATGGTGTGCCGGCGCACCGTTATTGAGCGTCATGGGCTGGTGCGGCTGGTGCGCGCGGCCGTCGCCGCCAATGTAGGTGAACCCGTTGGCGGGCATGGTGCCGCCGCCCCCCGAGCGCGGCGGCCGGCGCGCTGAGCCCTGGCCGCCAGACATAAAGAACACGCTCGGCGAGGCGTAAAGCTCTAGCTACAGTTCCGTCACCGGAATTGTCCTGAGGCTGGGGGTGTGCGGGGGCGGCGCGGGGTACTGCGAGGGGTGGATGCCGCGCACTATGCAGTCCTCCTCGGTCGATATAGGCTTGTGGTATTCCAGGTTTTTGCGCCCCTTGCTCCATTTGTAATCCTTCAGTTTCTCGTGCATACTCTTCCGATAACGGTAAAATATGAGGACGACGGCCGCGATGATCGCAACGCAGGCCACGACGACCACGCAGATGAAGGTCTGCTGTCGGGTGTCGTGCACCATGCAACCTAAGTCTTCGGCGTTTAATGTCTTCAAATATTTATCCTTCAGGTTGTCAGGGCCCGCGCACTGGATTTGGGTGAAGTTACTCTTCTCGTTTAAAAGTTCTTGTAGCCATCTCATGTGGCAGTCACACACTATGGGATTATCATTCAAATCTAGTTGTCTTAATTCTTTACCTATAAATACGGTTTCACTCAACGTTACGATTGCATTATCTCTTAAAGAAACGTGCTTAAGTTTCGGCAACCCTAATAGTGAACAATCGTCGATAATCGATAACTTCTTATTATTAACTAATATGACAGTTTCCAAATTTACATTATCTTCGAAAACGCCCCTTTGAATGCGTTCCAATAGTGAAGCACCGGTAACGTCCAAAAATTTCAAGTTCTTCAGACCTTTAAATGAATGGCTTTCTAATTCTACGAAGTCATTTTGTCCTATGTACAATTCTTCCAATCTCGTGAGACCGGACAACTGCTGCGTGGGCACCACAATCAATCTATTTCCTAGAAGATTAAGACTTCTTAATCCTGGTAGACCTCTGAACGCGTTCTCACTAATATTTGAGAGTCCAGCTCCGTTCAAATCTAGTACAGTTAGTCTGTTGAGGCCGGCGAAAGCGTCGTCGGGTAGAGAGGAGAACGCCTTCAAGCCGACGTGAAGCTCGGCGAGGCTGCCCAGCAGACTGAACGAGGGCGTAGGCACCGAACTCAGCTGATTGTCGTCCAAGTAGAGTATTCTCAGGGCGGTCAGCCCGGCGAATGCTCGTGGTTCTATTCTAGATATACTATTCTGGCCTAAGTTTAGTTCTTCTAATCTCGGCAGCGTCGTGAACACTCCGTTATTAAGCTCCTCCAAGTAGTTTCTTTTTACGTTAAGAACTGTCAAGGAGTTGAGCCCTCGGAATGTGGTGTTGGTGATGGATGATATCTTGTTGTTGTTCAAGTGCAGCTCCTGGAGCTTGCGCTGGTAGGCGAAACTGTTCGTGGGGATGTTGACGAGGTGGTTGTGTGAGAGGTCCAGGTGCTGCAGCTCCGCGTAAAACTGCATGGAGCTGTCGATCGTTTTGATCTTGTTGTTGCGGATGATGAGCCGCTGTATGGAGGGGTTGAGGGCTATGGGCAGCACATCCAGCCGGCTCTCCTCGCAGACCACCACCAGAGTGTCGTCGTTGCAGCTGCAGCCGGCGGGGCAGTTGGCGAGCGCGGTCGCCCCGCTGCGCCACGACAACAACACCAGCGATACTAACACCACCTGGAACGTGAACAAATAGTTAGTTTATACACTTTTTGTGTTTAGTTTTCTTGAAATCAGGACGAATTATAAAAAATAAGTGCAAAAAGACAATTTTAAAACGCATTTAAATTTATGAGATTATAAAATATACTTATATTAAAGTCACGTTCCCATTAAACCGGGAACACCAGCGATGTATTAAATAAATTGATGGCCTCCCCATTATAAAATAAAAGGAACGCAATGTAAGGCGAAGGAAGTACGCCGAGGCGGAAGCAAAAAAGATAAATAGAGTGATATTGGAATGAGAATTTTGCGCAGTTTTAATTTATTAAAATGTACTCCGGCGAGGCGGCCGCGGAAGCTTCTTTCCTTCAAAGACTCGGTACTTTTATTACGTTTTCTGCTTTCAGCAATTAGCGCTGAGACGCGAGCGCCGACTTGATTTGACTACGGAGTTGCAGAAAGCTCTTAATGCTGTTAAGCGCGACTGCAGATGGATGCAACACCAACAATCTCTTGCTTTGCACAAAGAAGCGACTTTGAAGCGTAAATAAGTTTACAACAATCGCACCGAGCAGCGCTAAACGTAAACTCAATTGCGAATCCGAGAAGACATCGACCGTCCACCTAGAGCTGATACTTAAAACCAGCCGGTAGTCGTCTTCTAGAAACTCTTTGCTTCTAATGAATCTTAAATTTTTTATGAGCGACTTCAGCAGTACTTTTAGCTTCGATAAAATGAATTTTAAAAAATAAAGGAAGAAGAAACGACTGTTATTACTAAAAATAAAAGACATATAATTGCACAACATGTTCATATAACATGTTATAAATGCATGCGATTGACAGTTAGCCTATCATGCGTCAGACATGTAAGCCGCCTATGTCAGACTTCCCCGTCATTCGTCTCGCTCGATCGTTGGCTTCGCGGAAATTTTTCGACGCGTATCCATTGTGTCTACGAACGAGCAGTTTGGTCCGGCACAAATCATAATCAAAATCCTATATGCAGGTCATTCGCAAACAGCGCCGCGCTCGTTTCGCCCCCTGTCCCGGTGAAATTTCCGCTAAAATCCAATAAAGTGACCGGTCGGGACGCTCGCCCGATTCCGACGTTGTTTTATGAACGTTGCAATGTTTTTTTAGGATTAATCCGTATCCTATATCCGTTACTACGAGGCTGTGGGGCCGCCGAGAACTATTCCCTCGGTTATTGGATTTCTATTCGTAAATTATTGAATTACTGACACTTTGTTTGATTTGCCGTTAATCTACGGCTATTGAAATATACGGGAGATGAAATAATGCTGTATCGAGCGCACAAAGGATTCTATAGTCATACTTTATGCACTGGCAGGATAATGCTTTAAAAGGTCGATGGATTTGATAGTTTTATTTTTCTTGAACTTCAATTTTTATCAAGATTAAAACGGAATAAAACCCACTGAATTGTTACATTACACTAGCAGTATTTTATTTTACCGATGGTTTCGATGATTTAAGGAACTATTATAATCGCATGAGTACGTATCGTGCAGCATGCGGTGCGCAGTCACGAGGCGCCCGGGGCCGGCACACAGCACAAAAGCTCACAAAGAGGCGTAAAAACGTGATAGGGCGCTCGGATAGCTATGCAAATCGTTTAATTGCGGCCGCGGTGAGTGCACAGCGAAATGCCCAAGCTTTACCGGCATCTATACTATTCCATAAAACTTAATTAAATATGTTTAGACAGTTTATCTATGAAAGAAAGAGAATTGATTATGTATAATGATAACTATAGAATCGGCATTGCATAAAAATCTCCTAAACTGCAACAACTTATACTGGAGCCATTTTGAACTCCACGAGAAGCGGTTACTGTGTGAAATACTCGCCGCACTGATGTCCTTAAAATACTAACAAATTCAAACAATTTGTACGGTCTTCAAATTCAACCCTTTCGTGTTGGACATCGGAAGTTCTTTATTCAAATTTTCGAATAAATTCTAGGGGTTGTTGATTAAAAATTCGTGCTGCGGACGCGACTAGCGGACGGACGCCCGAATTACAAATTGCGTTCGGAAATTGGGTCGGCAGACATTTAGAGTAATGTCATATTGTTATTAAAATCGCGTCCCGCTCGAGGGACCAGTTTTTGGTTGAGATAATTAAACGAAGCGACTGAATAATTAATGAAATTTCAAGTTCTACCAGTAAGTTCTAAGTTACATCTAAATATAAAATACCGAAGTCAATGGACCATTAAGGATTTATTTTGTTTTCTAGAAGCAACGTGCGATATTTCTTTGTATCAATAGTTCGCATTTGTGTATGTGTATACGCATAGCCATTGTACCTTAAGGTACATTTGCATGGCTACATTTACTTGACCCAGTTAGAGCGTATACTCAGGTGTTTAGAAGTGGGCCGTCTGTCCGCACATCTCTACCTCACTACATACCAATCATCAGTTAATCAAACGAAGAACTCTTGAGCGTGCAGCGCAGTTTAACGAAGACACACTTCATGAATATATCGAGTGTGTAATCATTTGTATTACGTACTATAATTACACAATCTATATTGAGTGTGTAATTTTTCTGAAGAATGACTAACGAGTAGTGTAAATCCGACACAGTCAGATGTAGTTTAAAAATACAGTTTTAGAAAAATAACATACGTGTATGAAACATTTTATAGTCAACGAACTATTATTTTTTGTATCGTACGTGTAGAGTATTGTAACTAGTGATATGTAACTAGTTTGCTCGTAGATCGTGTGCGGGACCCGTTGGCACGAAGCACGAACGCGCGGCCGAAAAACAATTTTAAACAATTCCGCCTCGAGCCGTCGATGCGGCAAATAAAAACGCTCTCCGCTCGCTCTGACGGTTTCACGCGCTATTAGACGCCGCGTTAGGGTTGCCGCGCGAAATATTGGCACAGAAAGATTTTCAATTTAATTTTTGATAGCGGGTTTCTATTGTGGATTGGGCAAATGATCAAGTTCATGTAAACCATTCAACGCTATTGACACTAGTATTTTATGAAGATGTTATGCATTTTTTGTAAGTATTATAATTACAGAAAGGGAGTACCCAATTGATTTGTTTATTGCTTAACCAAGCTATAGGGTCGAAACTATCGTTTTTTTATCGTGTCGTGTTTAAGTGTTGTGGATACAGCCCTGTGATTATCGAAACGCTTCATTTGTGCGCGACAAACGTTCGCCAAATGAGTGGCATTATGCAGATAGTGTACCTGTGCGCGGCCGCGCGACAAACGCTCCGCAATCCGCCTCTTAATTGCTGTTCGCGCGTAAATACGCGAATAATTCGAGTGCAGCTTTCGTTACGCCAATTATATCGACAAATTCCACATCCGATTACGTTCGTATTGTCGATATGTAACTGTTAGCGCAATATCGATGTTTGTATCGATATTTACTATCGATGTTAATTCGAACATTGATTCTTTAAACGTAATAGATAGCCTTTTATAAGTGTGCCTACATTTTGGATTCAAATAAATTTATTACAGATGTTAAAATGAGATCCTCTAAATTCTTAATAACACTTTTGAGAGCGAATTAATAATTTGCGAAATGTTAAACATAAATTAATTTATTGTATACGTAAATTAAGTGAAAATTTACGATCTGCCAAAACGGTGCTTATAAATTTCGCTGAACGTTAAATGCAAATGAAATGGTAGAGTAGGTATTTTGTTCTCTGGAAAATTATTAAAAAAAACTGTATACAGTCTGAACAAAAGACCGAAGCGGGTTCGTTACTAATTAATAGAATCGATAGGCTATTTCTATTTTAAATAGCATTCGCAATTTATTTATTCTGAGAATAGTGAATAAACGTTTAAAATGCAAATGATGCAAGATGAGGAGTCTACCATTGTTTATTTTGCTGCTATCGGAGTAGTCTGATTTTATAAAAGAACTAGCTTTCGCCCGCGACTCCGTCCGCGTGGAATTAAAAAAACAGAAGTGAGTAGCCTATGTGTTCTTCCAGACTATCCTTTACATCTATACCAAATTTCATCGAGATCCGTTCAGCCGTTTAGGATACAAACTCTAACAAACATCCATCCATCCATCCATCCATCCATCTAAACTTTCGCATTTATAATATTAGTAAGATATTGTTATTAAATTCGATGTAAGATAAAGAAAATTGTGATTAAAATAATATCTTCACATAAGCAGGCAGTTTTGTCGGATTTCTGTCTTGAATATTTTTTTTGTTCTAATTCAACCTTCAATTACCTCTTTATTATAAAAAATATTATAATATGATTTGCTTACCATGCAAGAGTTTGATGTGACGATGTCGGCGATCTGTCGTACGAACCGCAGAGGCGCCATCTGTCGAAAAAGGAAATGCAATTAAATATTTGCTCATTTGATCAATCTATACTTCACACAGTAAAAGTAGGATACTTCATACGACAGTAGTAAAGTAAAAACAAACGTCAATCCCACATGGCATAGATAATGAAAAGTTGCATAAATGTGCCTAAGCTTAGCTAACCGCAGTCGATTACGTGAAGAAAAGTCCGTCAGTGAATAAAGAATTCGTTATAATGGACGGCTATTTTATGAAAGGCAATCACCAATGGTCGAGTAATTGTGAGAAAATTCTATTTTATATAGAACAAAAATACAAAAATACAAAGTTTTCCTCTTTATAATAGATTAATGAATATATAGATTAATGAAGATATTTATCGTGTTACATAATTTATTTTTAATTTCTCTAATAATCCGTAGATCATAAAGTAAGTTTTAGTCAATCTCCAGTAGTGCAAAATGTGAATTTACTACCTTCTTATTAAATTATCTTTGATACTTCATTACCTATTTAATGCGTCAATAATTCTTTCAAAGTGTTGACAAATAAAGTGATTTTAGTCAATTACCCTTAAGGTAAGAAATACCAAGTTGTTTATTATTTGAAAATGTAATTCCCGTTTCCCTCGCTGACGAGCTTTGAAAGGCTCAAATGGTCGAAACGAACAAACAATGGCCCTATTAATAGCATCCAATGTAAGGAAATATGAACGCACATGTCGGCTTCCCACAAGGCGTGCGATTACGCCATTAATGCGGGAACCGTGTTTATAACGATTTCATTATAGTGCGCACAATTTGATGTAATTGCGGAGGGTCGCGCGGAGTCGGGGAGCATTTGTAGTTTATAGCACGGGTTTAGTCATCGTTGCAATTGCACAGATGGTGCATTGTCTTCATTAAATGTGTGACGTGTTTCAATTACCAAAACTTGATCGTTTTCAATAATATGTAAAATTTTTCGCTGAACATTGATTTTAATACTGATAACCATTTTCCACAAGTGGTAGGAGATGACAACTAACATATAATGATGTATTTGGCTGTAAGTTAAAAGGTTACGGGGGTCAGATCTTAAGTATCCAACTTATTGGCTAAGCTTTTAAGGATTTACATGGTTGAACAATACCACAATAATGACGGTCATTTGAAGCATCTTGAAGTGAACATCAAACAGTCATTAAGCGAGCTGAAGTATCAGTGGAACAAGATGACGGCGTCGCAGCCTTTTGTTTTTAGATCGTTCGTCCCAACGCAGCGGCCGGTGAATGGCAACACTGTCGAGTTGTTGGCAACTTTCAGTTGGCTCCAGTTTGCGGTCCCGTCGCCGCCCATTAGGACAGTGAGCCGGCGGAATTCCACGCTAAAAGTAATTTGCGACGTCACTAGCCGCTGCCCCGACTATTTACAAATGCGAAACAAAATGCCGGTAATGACGGCGCTAGTTTTGCTAAAAACTAAATGCTTCTCGCCATTTCCCCGAGTTTGAGTTTAGTGTGGGCGTGAGACCATTTTGTTTTCATCCTCTTCCCTTTTAAATGCGACACTCATGTAATTTCTATTTAATGGTAGATATTTCAATTATACCTTTGCTGTTGATTTCAGAATGGTGATGCAGAATTTGTTACTTTTAACATTTGCTTAAACGTTAAGAATATAGCAACGTAGTTATTGTACACAAATGCTTTTCCATTTTACCAGTTTGTATTCATACGCAATGAATGCAGCATCAAGGAAAAAGTACAAAACATAGGGCGTTACATCGTATCAAGATCCATTCACGTTCATTGGCCCAGAAGACGACGTTAGGGCAGATAAGAAGAGGAAATACAACATTCTATTTGCCACCCCTACATTCCAATTTATTTAGCTACTTCGCCTCGCGATGCCTGATTAAAGCCACATGCCTTTAGAATTTGATATTCGCCGAACAACTCGGGATTCAATTTCGGCTGTCGGTTGAGAGGAGTCAGATTTTTAGCTCGGATTTCTGTTGAACGAACAATTTCGGAATCGTTCTCAGACATCGAGAACACTTTGTCGAAAGCTTTCATAGGCTTCTACGCTGCGAGTAATTAACAAACAAAATTTGACCAATTTAATTAAAACCGAACTCGACAACTTGATGTTTGTAGTTGATGATATAGGTACGCAAGCTCCTTATTAACACATTTATATAAAATTACCTAAGACTGTTTGTTTTGTTCGTTAAAGTTAGTGGAAATTAAAAGAGTCGGGAAGTTCTAACTTATAATGTACTAAATATAACTGAATCGATGTTAAGAATAAAGGTTTTCCTTTGCGATCTGAGAAGTAAAAGGATCTCTTGTATCAGTTAAGTGGTGCCTTGTTGCCGTCGGGTCATCGGCCACGGCATGACAAAGGTTACGGCGTGACAAAGGTTACGGCCTCAGAAGCCCGTCGCTGAGAGCCTATTGTTTTGCTTCTCACACGCTTTTAAGTACCAGATAAAGTTACTGTTGTTGACTTTTCTTCGATGTCAGCGATTGCTTCGTTAACAAAAGCGTGTAAGACTTACAAGTTTAGTTTAATGTCAAAAATATTGGACGAGCCTTATTCTGTATTTTATTTCTAGGAGAGGATTTTGAGAATAAATGTTAAAAACACCAGTTAAATTGTACGCAAAGTGAGGCTAAAAGCAGACAAGATGTCTCCTTCATTATAGCGCACACACGAAACTCTGGAATTAGCACTCCACTGAAATTGCATTTCCTTGTTTTAAATGTCGGTAAACAATTTATGTAAAACGGTAAAAGAACGCGCAAACTTTAACGCTACTTCCCCTTGGATTTTCAACCAGTGCTGCGCGAACACTTTTTTCTTTTTTCGGTTAAAAAACGTTAATTGCGCTCCTTCTCGTTACGGCAAAACTCTTTTGAGCGAAATGGGAAAAGGAAAATCCGGTGTTGTAATGAAGTTTGTTTAGCGGAGGCCATTCCGAATGCCGCTACAAAAGTAGTTTACCTAAATGATATGTTAAACTTTCGGGGCCTTGCCATAAAAAATATAGACAATGTCTTAAATACATTTTAGCTTAAACATAAATCAACATTCTTATACCGTCACTGTAGCACCCGAAGCGGATTTAAAAAAAAAATATGCATAGGGTTATGAAATGTGATTTTGACCGATAAATAATAAAGTGCTAATAATGGCAGCGGTGGTCAAAGGGTTAAAACTTGTGTTTAACTAACCATATTTTTGGGGTAATACAACATTTAACCTGAGGGTGAAAACCAGCCCGGCGTTCAGTGACAAGCTAGAGACCGCATCAGTTGAGCCTTCTCCTTTTGGCCAACATTTTTTTTATTTCATTAATATGTTCTGTAAATTTTGTTTTTTGACCGACTTCCCAAAAGAAGGAGGTACTCAAGTCGTCTGTATATTTTTTTTTTATTTTTGTTTTTTATGTGTTTTACGGAATTACTCCGCCGCTAGTGGACCGATTTTGAAAATTCTTTTTTTATCCGAAAGGTAGTGCTTGCAGGTGGGTCCCATTTTTTTTTTAAATTTTTTGTGATTTTTTAGTCAGTAAATAGTGTTTTATTTTTAATTATTCTTTTTTCAACCCAACCATGTCTGAAATTAAAATGTGGAAATGATGTCGAGATAGCACCCAAACAATTGTTATTTTAAAGGCCGCAAATAAATACACCAAGTAAACCTGTAAACACTATTGCTAAATCTAAATGCATATGTATCAAGACAATTGAAAATACCTTTTAAGGGAACAACATAGTTAAAGAAACATCACCACACAGCTCCATAGACTGTAATGAAACGTTTTATTTGACGATTACAACTGAAGCGAGAACAGCAGAAAATACCCGAGCGAATTGAACATAATGTTAACATTTTGTAGTTATTTTATCACGCCAGTCGAGTTTAATGCGTGCTGAGACAATCCCGCAAATTAACCCTCCCAGCGGAGACCTTGGATGTGATCCCTAATTTTCAGATACATCTGGAGGAATAAATAAAGGATTAGGGGCGACGCCGGGCGCGTAAATAACTCGCGTCGACTCAAGGGTACCAGGATAGCATGAGATAAGGAAAGTGGGAATTGTCCGCGTGGCGCTGTTGTCGCGAAAACGTTTAGTTTAGTAATGTTTAAATTAATACATTTGTCTATCACGAAATTAATATTTGAGATAATAATTTTCATCATAAACATAAAAAAGTTTAAATTAAATATTTTATATTCAGCTATATTAACAGTCAGTATATTTTTAACTCTATGCGAGGTAAAAATAAATACAAAGTCTGGCTAAGTTTGTATTGTGTAAAACGAATGTTTGTCGCGAAACTACGAAAGTAAAACGTTTTATGATTTTTATACGACTTGGAGAGCGTCGCAAAAACTAATACATCTCCTGATCAAGTCTCAAGGTGGCTATAAAGTCTGATGAAAGATAAACTTATGTTTGAGAGCGTTACTCAGAGCTAATTTACTCCTGTAGATAGTTTTAAATAACTGCTATACAATTTGATTTGAAATGCGATTTAATTTCATAAAAGTAACATAAAATTTTATGTTATAGTTTTCTAAATGTCCTTTAGTTTTAAGATTTTTTTTGTTCTTATCTTAAGGTTGTTCCACATATTAATGCACGCATTTTGTACAATGTACGCAAACTTCACAGAAAGCTCACTTGGGGATGACATGAAAATGTACAAGTTGGAGATAATGTTATGCCTCCCCCATCATAACTACCGCGCATATTCCGCTAAAGGACTATTTTAATATGTAATTTCGGTCCTTGGAGGATAATGTTTTTAAAAGCTTCTTACTTTAAGTGCGGCTTGTGGACCGAAGGACGAGCTTTCCAAATTATATGTCGTAAATTTTAAAATATTCCAAAATATTCTTCCTCATTTTAGCTGAATGTTTTATATTTTAATTAAAAATATACTAAGATTTTAAAAATTAAATAATTCTTCCACTTCTTCGATCTTGTTCTAACAGTAAGTTTTTTTTTAATTCAGATTGTTTTAAAATAACTCGGTTCTATCGAGTATTCTGGTATTTTTGGTGGCTTTTATACAAACATTATCGGAGACTAAAGTTAGCTTGCTTGTATCGAATATCGAGAGTGTTGAAGTATCATCTAGGATCCGAAGCCGAGATAGTCTCCAGTGTGCACGATAAGCCCCCGCTCTGTCAGACCCCTCAAATATAACTTGTTACTTCAAGATTCCAATTAGAGTGAATTCTAATGAAACGTAAAACTTTTATAGTGGAACTTTCTCGAAGATAATTTGCAATTTCGAAAGAAACTTTCGACCGCGGAGAAAAGTTATTCCTCATTCCATATATTGGGTTTTATTAAAAATCTTTATTTAAACTTTTTAAAATTTACTTAAGGTTTCATTAATTTATTTAAGCATATCAAGATGAACATAATCTGGTGTAATAACTATTTTACAAAACTGGTTTCTTTACTTTTAGAGTTACACATTTTAAATTCATATTTATTTGTCTGCAAATGATTTCGCTTTTTTTAAGGATCGGTAAATTTTAGATACAATGTCGGGCGTGAGGATTGTTCACTGTGAATTATTTTTTTTTGTAAAAGAAGCTGGCAAGATCATTGACGCTTATGGACATCCGTTATACTAGAGGAACTACAAATGCGTTACTGGCCTTTATTAATCTTGTAGAATTATTTAAAATAGGAACTTTAAAATAGAACTTTTCTAACTCGTGTATTTAGTGCCATTATTTTATACACTTTCTATTACAAATTCCAAGGCCAAGTTCGTAAAAGATCAACAAAAGGCGAGGCACTTCGGGAGCCCACTTTAAACAGCCGGAACTTTTAATTGTGTTCTACCTTCCCTTTCCAATGCCGCCTTAATTATGCCTCGTGTCGATTGTAAGGGGGACTTGTAACTTAGTTGTGCGGAGTTCAATTTGGTACTTTCTTTTCAGAATAGTTGCCAAGTGTTATGTGTTTTGGACCGGAGTATATACAGGGTGAATGTAGGGAAACGGTATCGATTTTTTGACACATATGTATATATAATACATACATGTACATATCAATACATACATGTATTATATAATGACGAGTGAAGTCAAATACACAAAAAGTATAAAGTACCAAAAGTTACCAAAATTTAACCTTCCATGCTGTGAACATTCTAATGTTTTATTGCGTTTCGACCTTATTCTTGTTCACTCGGGAGCGTCATATCTCTACCCTTTAGGTTCAGTAATACCTCCATCGCATACATAATACAGTCTGGAGTGGAAATACTGTCTACGACACGGCCGTATCATTTCTAAGCCACAGGTTTATGTCGGGGACCCGCGGCTCCCTTGGGACAACCCTACCTTACTATAGAGCCGGGATCAAAGTTACTTTTATAAATGCGTTAATTTTTCCAATGTCACGAACTGGGTGGAATCGTATAAAGGTACGTTCTATTGTTTTCATTTTTATTGTTCGCTTCTGAGCAGAGATTATATATCTGAATAGGGGTGTCAAAATATTTTACGAGTTACGCAATATTTTTTTTTACATTTGTTTGTAGAGTTCCTTCACTGTTTAACTTATATATACCTTTTGAGGAAATCAAAAATAAGATACAGTTTTTAACAATAACGAAGGCGTATTTTATGAGATAAAACCAACATATGTTCGATATGCGTAATAATATCGTGTCGGTGTTTGACCCGTGATATTTTGACGGCGGGTTCGAGGGAAAGCTCTATAATTGTGATAAATTACCTTTTATCCCTATTCTGAATTAGCGCCAGCCTGCGCTAATGGCCGCCTTTCGTTCTGAGAGCGAAGGAAAATCGTATTGAAGGATTGCCTTTATTCGTCGAATGAATGGGCCAATTCACCTGGACTCTGATTTAGGTACGTAAGCGAAAATATTATTAATAAATAAGAATTTTATAACTTAAGCAATCATTACATGTTTTTTTTTAATATTAATGATTGTAAAAATACTGAAATCCTTGATTTTATTAATAAACACTTAAGCCAACAATTGTTTTATTTCGAGAGTTTTCTTTTTGGCAATTTTCTTGAAAATATTAGGTGACAGCTTATAAAAAGTAAAATCTTATTTTTGCCATAGCCATAGTTTATTTATAGCCATATTTATAGTTTGAAATCTGTTTTATAATAGTAAAGCGTTATCAAACTGTGCACTAAATTCATTAGTGTTGTAAGACTTCAGTAGCGTACAGTTGCATTTACGTAGCAATCACTACGCCTCGTATATAGAGACTGGAAAACTCGTAAGGACCAATCTTAAATTGTAGCTTAACTAATTCCATTTAAATATTATTTTAACAGTTAAAAACTCTGTTAATTAAGTTCTTAACTTGTATTAAGGAAGAAAAACGATGTTATACATTTTAACTATTCTGAAACTGATCTTAAACAATTCAACTTTTGAATAACAGAGGTCAAACGAGGACACATTATCGACGTACATCCGCAATACTAGAAGAACCGTAGATGCGTTACCAGACTAAGAAGGATAACCTTCCTTCGAGCATAAGCTCAGGTTTGGCAATGCCGCCTAAGACGGTCTTTCATTCCACATTTCGCGAAAATCTTATAGTTGTGGATTGTCAATTATTGAGACAGAGACAGTACAGACTAATAATATAAATGCGAAAGTTTAGATGGATGAATGGATGTTTGTTAGAGTTTGCAGCTTTAACGACTGAAAGGATTTCGATTTAATTTGGTATAGGTAGATGATAGTCTGGAAGAACACATAGGCTATTCACTTTTATTAATTCGGCGGACGGAGTCGCGGGCGACAGCTAATAATTCAATAAAATAATAATTTACTTAATTGGAATAAAACTAATAAGTGTGATAGTATTTGTAGTAATTAACATTTTAAACATATAATTAAAATCTTTTGTTAACTGTGATTATAATCATCTCATAATATACACACGCAATTAAATTAAATCATGTTATTTTGCATAATTTGACAAAATTAATGCAAATTATTGTTTGTTTTGTCAATTAATTTACATAATCATATTCAATTAGTTTCGATGTATTGCTTAGCGTTAATACAGACTTTGAGTGCACGTCTATTGCACAAATTGGATCTTAATGTTTTTGACATGGACGTGGCTGTTTCCACTGCGGAAACACTTGTACAAA
>LD699455.1:8348177-8370130 GCA_003118335.3 Papilio memnon
AAGCTGTAGCCGAGGGTCCGCATACTCAAGGGATAGCGTGTGAAATTGAAGCTATTATTACACTGAAAGCGACATCCTAGTCTGCATGCGATCTAAAATTATCGTTTTAATTGGATTTAGTTTAAGCTTCATGTATAAGTTAACAGGCTTGGTTCACACTGACCACTGATAACTGCGACGGTTAAATTCAGAATAATATATTATTAATTAATATCAGTGAACAACTAAGACGACAGACGTATGTACATATTTGATACTAAGTCTTAAATATTAAATAAAACTGCTTTTCTTACTATACTATCTCCTTTTATTAAATTGCTAATAGCTCGCAATAAGACGAAGTATTCCAGCGAGAACATAAATCTCTCCACTTAGAAACATTTCGTCTTTAAACAGACCGGAGATTAAGTCAAAAGTTGTAATCAGCGTTAAAAACGTTGAACACCTCTGGCCGGGGGTGTACTGGGGCGGGGGCGGGGGCGTTAGGTATTGCTGGCGGGAACTAAACTTTAATCCATTGTTTAGCGGAGGATTACAGCGTCGCTTATCAACCGCGGCCGGCAGACCTCGTTTTTCCACGTCTAGTTTCAATTAACTGTCGGTTAATTCTGGCGCTAAGTGCGACTTAAGTCTACGCTAAATTTATACGCCGAATTTAACCCGAGGATTAATGTAACGGGCGTCAGGCGTAATTGCCACTCTCGATTGTGTTAACAAAAATAAACGACGTTATTTATCATTGTTAAGGGGTTATACCGTTTAGAACTGCCATTAAGGTATGCACGAGAGTCGCGCCTGTTGAATAGGTGCCAGGCAGAGATCAATCTTTTTAATTGGACCGAGCAGGTGAAAGTCGCACGCAAATTCGAGATTCCGTCGGACAAAGTTCTTGCCAATTAGGAATTGTTAACAGGCCCAATGTAAATGTTTGGATTTGTATCGACGATTGAATGTAATTGAGGTATTCTTCGAGATAAGCCGTCTATTTGCCGACAATGGAACAATATCGTCATAAATTTAAGCTCGATTAAATAAACAAAATGCCCTGATACACAATTTTAGTCTTTATTGGTAACGAGATATAATTGATTTTGCATTTTCAGAGATACTGTATTTAATCCGCAAACGGACAACGATAATCACAACCCTACATTGATATTTCTATAATTCCGTTCATTTAATTATTTACATAATGTCGGTTTTATTGAGCATTTTCGTTTCGAAACAAAAAAGCTCTTGCTTTATTAATGTTTTGATTAGAAAGAACTTCCACAAGACAATAAACATGTATATGAAAACTAGCAACGCAGTAAAATATTCAAGTACGGTACACATTGTACAGCGTCTGCAGCATAAAAAGGGCAAAAGCATTCGATTAAGAGATGCGATCAGTCGCAATACAATCAGCATTACCCGGGCGCAGCTGCGGAACCCTAAATTACGAGCCGCTTAGTTACAACGGAGGGTTCCGGTCAGGGTTGTCCGAAAACACAATGTCCGTAAACACACTATCCGTAAAGAAATACTTTCCAAGTCAATGGTAGGTCGTAACTTTTAGTTACACGACTTCCTTTACTAGTTATGTGTTAAGTTGCTCAATTGTTTCTTCACAAACTTGTCAAAGTTATGTGTTTTGTTTAGAACTGTATTGTTTAATTGTTGACGGAGGAAAGTCGTTTGATTGTGAATAAGTTTTCATGACATTTGTTCTTCTATTCAACGATAACAAAAAATAACACAAACTCAAGCTCGTCCTAAACTTAAAAGCTAAGACTGTAAGAATTTTTACAAATATAAGCTATCTATACTAATATTTTAAAGAGGAAAAATTTGGATTTTTGTATATATTGGAATAACTCAAAAACAACGGGAACGATTTCAAAAATTCTTGCACCATTATTTTTACTATTTTCCTTTATTTCACACGGACGATCTCGTAGGATAATTTACACATTAAATAGTTAGGAAGACAAGTTACTTTTACTGATCATACGTTATTGGGTAAAAATGAATCTAGCAACCCTATTTCCGCACTTGTGAAAGGAAAAAAGGAATGCGAATTGACAGTTTAATCTGGAGAATTGGTGGTGCGGCTGAGCGGGCGTGCACCGCGCCTGCACTCACGTGCTGATAAAATATCTTTACTAAGTTTATTCGAGCGAAATTTCATCGTAATACGAGACGAAAAGTGCATCTCAAATACAACATATTAAAAATTTATTTGTCTTTGAGGAATTTTATAATAGACCACTAGTAAAGTTTTAGGACAGCTTATTGTAGAACAGATTTAACAAATTTAAAAAATAGAAATGTTTAATACCTCTGATTTTCTTCAGTCACGTGTAAAGTTAATAAATAAGTAATAAAGATAGGAGTAACTAACGTCGTCAAACTAACGGTTGATCGTGGTATAATGCGCGGTTGCCGTGGCTTGCATGCTTTCGTTCCCACGATCTGCATTTAATATATGTTATTAAATTATTATACTACTATATTCTTTATATTTTAGATCAATTTTATTAAGTGAACAGAAAATTAAACTAAACGTTTAAAAAAGATTAAAAAAACCAACATATTATCCAACGCAGAATTTCATCATTTGGAAAGCCTTTCTCTTTTTACCAGCAAGATACAAAAACTTAGATCAACTAAGAAGGTATTCTATTTTAGATTCGGTTCAAAGATTACTCATTTCCAAAAGAAACGGTGAACGGATAACAAAAACTTTAAAAGACAAACAAGGAGAGATGGGCAAAGCAAATCAATAGATGACCTTGATCTTAAGCGTCGGAAACGCCTTTCGTTTTACGTTAAAAGAACAATACAAATAAATCTCTTATTCCACTAGCAGGGATAAGCTGACCGTCTCTGTCTTACATGCTATTTGTATCAAAAATATATTAACTATATAAAAACTAGGCGTGAGCAGTGGCACGACTAAATCATTAGTGGAACAACGGCCTAACAAAGCCGTGATACAATAATCAGCTATAACATCTTCATGCTTTAAGAAAGTCGACCCAAATGCATTGTTCGTACTGTATAAAATAAATATTGGATTTTCCTGAACGAATCGTACCTAGACGTAGATAGGATCTGCAATTATTTCTTACTAGATTAGCTTGACCAATCAGCTACTGCTACAAGGCCGATTACTGAAACGACATTTAAATATAATATAGCGTCTTAAATTAAAAACACCACGGTTATCAGATTTCAAATATAAACATTTTTAATACAAAATTTTAATTTCTTAAAATAAGGCGGAAGGCGATCCATATATGGAATAGTTGTAAGTGCGTTTGATGTAACACAGAGCATTACATTCTTTATAATGTAACAAATGTTTATATTCGACGGATGTGCACACGTGTTTAACAATAACAACGCGATCAAAGACCCCGTCTGTCTAAACTTATGATTAAATAATAATATTTCGGTTGCGGCCGCGTTATTTGCGGTCCGTAACTCGATTTTAATGGAATATTTCATTGCGAAGTACATTGTGAATGCGGTTTGCAAAACGTTACGAGATATACGCGCTGCTGTTATTTTCCATAAATCTGAATTATTACGTTCAATTTTCCGTGTGTCAACAAAAATATAATTTCATTTGGCGCAGGGAAATTGGGATGAAAATTGGTTATTTACTCTATTATTAAAGCTTTTAGTGAAATGAAATATAAACAAGAAGTATCTACCGGTACGAAATATTTTAGCGAGTGCACGACGAGATGACAATATTTACTTTTTCTGACTATATTCAGAAGACGAATACAAACTCTCCATAAAAAGTTACAAGTAACCATTACAAATCAAAGATAGATTCCTGCTAACTGTCATACTAAAGGAAATAAACCTATGTAATAGTCCCCTATGAATGTGATGCAAAGGTTCTAATCCTATACAGAACTCTGATCAAATATGGGTCCTGTGGGACTATTATGTAACAACCCATGTTAACTTACTGCGTCAATATTGAATCTGCAACACATACATAGCTGTCTCTGTAAGTAGAAGTGTAATGCACATCTGTGCAATGCGAGAAATGTACAATCAATATAACGTTTGTTGTGAGTAACGTAATAAAGGAGTCGTTACGCCTCAGGGATGGTGGAAGGGTTCGTAAGGATCCCCTTTCTTTGCGCCCTCTGCAGACAGTAGCGTGTAAACAAGCGAAAATTATCTAAATATTACATGCATTGGAAATAGTAGTTTTATGTACACACCTCCAGTTATGCCTTGTTTTTTTACGATTTTGAATTAGTACTAGTACATTTTTTTAAAACCATATTTAAATACAATTACCACATACTTAGATAATACAGTTTTAAAAATATGCAACTATTAAAAATATTTTGATAGCAACAGTAAATAATAATAATAAATGAAAAGAATAAACCACAACATTTAAAATAAACCTACAAGAGAAATCCTGAGGCATTTCTTGCGGGAAAGGGTTGTTTTTAAGTAAATACATGCATTCAGCTCCCTCACTTTCCTTTAGGGCAAGGAAGGATTCGTTATTGAGCACGAAAAGTGTCGGAGGGTCAGGGCTTAGGGCCGACGCGGTCGCTGTGAGGGGCTCTACCGCGACAGATGCGTGATCCCTTGAGTATCCAACATAGAGCACTGAACTACAGAGATTTTTACAGAATTTGAACCACTTTGGAATACGATATTTACTAGTCTGTTGTATGTAAAGGTGAAAGAAAATTAAGGACTTTTAGGTAAGTATCTACAACTGTATAAAAAGTTTTTTTGTAGCAGAATTATTCCATGAATGCAAAATGGCGAGAAAGTTGTTGAATTAAATAAAGACAATATAATTTTGTCCAAAAATAAGCCTTGTAATTCAATTTTATCACTATAGAATGAAAAATATCACATGAAAATAAAGCATACATAAAATTTTCGATAACCTCTGGTGGTACGTTGCTCTGTGCAGATGCAAACAAGCAGAGAGCTTCATTTGAGAACGATTCGTTTGACGCTAGTTGCACTGTCACTGCCCGAATTGCAGGGCCAAGGGTCCGGAGACAATCTGGGATTCGCAGAGCGATACTTTACGTCGATTATATATATTTATGGTAATCTTTACGCTCTCGGGTGGCAAATCGAAGATTTCTGTCGAGATTTATTTACTTGGGGTGACTTAAATTACTGTTTTACCCTTTGTAGCTACTATTTTATGGTATTTTAATATTAATTCGGCAGTCGAAAAACGTTAGAACAAGAGCAACCGTTCCAACGCTAAAGTTCTTGTTCTTCGAAATTTAATATAATTCTTGCAGATTTATTCTTTAACTTCACAAACTTAATTGTCTGAAGTTTTAAAATCGGATTTACTCGTAAAAATAGACTAAACGGGCTTGTTTATTCAATGTATTCGGGAACACGTTATCGGCTTGATGAATGTAGCGGCGTGAGGGTTAACAAAAATGTTGAGATAGCGATGCTATCGTCGTCGAGCAATTTGTCTGAGTAATTTATAGACGGCGGCTCATAATTAGAGATATCTCTCCGTATGCGGTGAGGAAGAACGGTGTGTCAGCACCTTTATCTTGACTACTGACCCGCCCTGTCTTCCGTTCACACAGGGTTGCCTAAACACAGATATTTACATAATAATGGCCTTTGTCAATCAAAGATACTTCTGTACTATTCTATTACTATTAAACTACTAAACTATTAAAAAAAAGGTTACTAGCATAGTATTATACATTTAGTCGTAAATTGGTCATTTTAGTGTGGTTTTAAGTGAAAGATAAGGAAATATTATTGTAAAAGACTGTCAGTGCAGCAGTTTAACAGCTGTGCACGAAATAAGTGCAAGCGGTCATATAGTTTATTTTCACCGTGAAATTCCGTGGTATCCTAACAGTTGGTAGCCCTGTCTAATCACAAATTTATCTGGTTCATTAATAACCCGCACGTTTTTCGTGCAGTGGGACAGTTAATTAGGCCTGCATGACACCGGTCGACGCCTCAACGATGGACTGATATCACCGCTTTTTAATTACTGCTGCGTAATCAAAATTAAAGGAAAGTGTACAGGGTAAAAGAGTTGATGAGTATGCAGTTTGTAGTGGTATTCATAATAAAGGGTTACATACACTTAATGATGAATTTATATATATTACCATGACAGTTAGAGGACGGTCTATTACATGCAGTTTATTGTATTTATAAGCCTAATATGTAACGTTAAAAATTTACTATTATACAAGTAAGGGCGGAACATGGCAGTGAAATGGAGTAATAGCTTGATGCCAGCAATTGGCTTAAGCCACATGCCAGTAATATCACAAGACCGTACGAGAAGAGACGAGTCAGAGGCCTTGAATTGTCCGAAAAAACAAAATCAAATCTTACTAGCTACTCGCATAGCTAACTTTTAACTGCTAAGCGTATGCACGGCAGAACATAGAACTTTATGACATAACCAGGGACAGTCTTTTTTCTGAGACGTGATATTGTATTCATCAAGCTTAAAGTAGTATCCAGCTGACTCACGCACGTGCACACAAAGTAAAGAAGCGTTCACACCACGTGCATTTGTTGATTACGTATACATCTCAGGTAGAGTGACGTAACATAAACAATCCTTTACGAGAGTTGGATTGTCTCATTCTAAGAAATGTATCATAAAGTTGTAGTCAATGGGTGAGGCTCCTCACAGGTGTACGAGACAAATTGTGTGGTTACAATTGATGAATAATCAATGGAGTATGGTACTCACAAACTTATAGTTATTTTAGGACGTTTAATTAAGTTCTCGAATAGAATAGTTATTGATAAATCTATACTTCTTTGTTGCCTAAAATGTCAGCAATTACAACATATTTTTGAATAATTCTTTTATTAATAAAAAGCCCTAAACGTACGTCACGCTTTAGGCTATATATTTTCACGCCATTAAACTTAGGAAGTAAATATTTTGGATAAAAACCCTAATGTGGGAAAGAGACCATAAGTTGCTGCCAACATCAAGGAAGCAAGATTGCCATGCTTTCTCATCATGTCATTTTGATATTTGCCATTGAGAATTCGACATATAGAAACATCAAAATAAAGTTTTTAAAATCACATGCGGATGAAGCCGCAAGGGAACGGCTAGTGGTATGATAAAGTTCAATAAAATAAAATAAATAAATAAAAGTATTAAACTATCGTTCCTTACACCTTTTTTTTCTCACGCCTGAATAAACGCAAACTGTGAACTCGAAATGCAATCCGAAACAAAGTATTCTATAAGGTTTTTTGTACGTAACAAAATATGTAGGGGAACTCTCGCAAATCGTTTTTAGCGACTCTCCCCCCTCGCCCCCCTCCTGTTTACCTCACTCGGATTACTCGTCTCAGTTGCGACGTAACTCTGCACATGACAAATAAAACTAGTTTAGAATCTACTCCGTATCAATTTAGCAGCAACATTTTGTTTGCGCTTTACTTTTAACGGAGATTTTTAAAAGAGCTTTCTAGTTTTTTTTTTAGAAACTTTAAAGTGATGTTCATTTGAAATGTTAATGGTTTTAGATATCGATGTTTTTCCTGACCACAATATATATTTAATTAAATATTATGTCATGATTTTTATTATACTGTAGGCGGTACGTGGTACGTATTTTAATATACATTGTGACATCATCTACCTTATAAATATAATATTTTTATTATATCTACACGAGTTTCTAAACTATTAAACAATGAAGACGTTAAAGAACTTTTTACAATCACACAATTGATCATCATCATCAGCTTACGCGTGTCCTTACATAGCGGTACAGTACTGCTTCCATACATATCTATCAGCAATCATATCTGAATTCCTTTAAGCATATCCTCTTTCACACAATCCATCCATTACGTTCTTCGGTCTTCCTCTACCTTTGTACCCATCCACATTCATTCTTAACACTTAAAGCTATTACACAATTGATATTTTGGATGAAAATTAAGTACAAATAATTAAATCAATAATAAAAAACATACTTAAGATGATTTTTTTTTATTAAAAACATTCTTATTTATTCATTTTCAGTATAAAATGAGAGGAAATAGAGAAACAAAACACAAACATCCGCCAGTCTCCTGTACCGGGGAACTAATTTCGATGAAACCTCCAATGTACCTTTTCCTTGAGTTCTCTGAAACGTATAAGACCACCTTTTATTTCCTGAAATGAATAGTTTCTACTAAAACGTCGGCGAATGGAAAAGAGATTGCTTTTTCAAAGTAAATATGGGGCGGATATATAAATCTAGTTTTCTAATAATACAGGTAATAATTAAATTAGCTAATAAACAGTGACTCTAATAAGGGAAAAATACAAATAAAAAACCATAAATCCCTATTAAAAGTAAATTTGCAATTGCTATTGCGTTTATGGATTAAAAACGTAAAGCTTATGATCAAATATGGATTTATTATAGAATTACATCATTCAAATAACGAACGGTCCAATCTATACTAATATAATAAAGCGTAAACACACACTTCTTTGTGGCATAAGATCTCAGCAATTACAGCATATTTTTGAATCATTCTTTTATTAATAAAAACCCCTTTGGTTACGTTACGCTTTAGGCTATATATTTTCACGCTATTAAACTTAGGGGGTATATAAATTGGATAAAAACTCTAATGTGGGAAAGAGACCATAAGCTACGAGTTGCTAACATCAAGGAAGCAAAATTGCCATCGTTGTTATTTGTGCATTTGACATTTGCAATTGAGAATGTCACAAATGTAAATAATAAAATAAAGTTTTTATAATTTCACGCGGATGAAGCCGCACGGGATCAGCTAGTCTTTAAATAAAGTACATTCATTTTATTCTGAGCTGGGCTGTAGTATTTTACAGTAATCTCTCTTCATAGTTGAACGTTTTATAAGACCCGGTATTTCTACTGAATGGTTGTGTAAAAATTGATGAGTTAGTAAAACCGATGATCGATGGAGAAATAAACTTTGTAGGATAACTTTATTCTATGAAAAATAACAAAAATACTTTTTAATAAATAGAGAATTTTGAGAAAAACAGAACAGACAAAAATTATTCATGGTTCATTTGATAAAACATTAACAAAAGAATTATGAAAAATCGGACAACCAGGAGCGGAGTTACAAAAAGCGAAAAAGAAAAAAAAAACATAAACGAATTCAGAACCCTCCTTCTTTTTTATTAACAATCTTATAAATATTATACATGCGAAAGTTTGGACGGATAGATGGATGGATGGATGTTTGTTAGAGTTTGTAGCCTAAACTGCTGAACGGATCTCGATGAAATTTGGCATAAATGCAGATACTTTTCTTTTATTCAATTCCACGCGGACGGAGTCACGAGTGAAAGCTAGTTTAACAAAAACTAGCTAACTTTTAATAAAACTAACAACTAAGCAGATCAATGACCTTGTTTCTATTTGATTAGGAAAGCAAAAAATGCATCAAATCGATTAACGTTAACACAATTTTGCATGAAGTTTTTTTTACAGTACAATAAAGGTATTACTGAACTTTACAGCATTGTGTACACAATACAATGTTCTTGTTTCCGTGACCTTCAATACCGAGAGCAATAACCTTAAGAGACACTTTAATTTGCCCGCGCTAATTGCCCGCCCCTTGCCCGACTGTGTCCGCAATATCCGCCCGACGCCGGGCGATAACCTGCACTTGACATTCGGAGCCCATCGCCGCATAGAGATTGCGAATTAACGCCTAACTGCCTTTCAACTGGCCCTCTAGTGTTAATTGTTGGAAATCAAAGGATTGTTAATTATTGACTATAAATTGTAAACATACTTCATGCAACAAAGATCAAGTAAATTAATTCCTTAGGATTGTGAAATTTTCTTTTTATCTTGTAAGGATTTTAGAATTCTCTAAATAAAATACATTCTTTGATCTTCTACTTACCGTCATTACTACCTTCTTTTATACGAGTAAAAACCAAATTAAGGTCATAACGACAATCATCATCATCATCAGCCTTTACCTGCCCACTGTTAGACACAGGCCTTCCCCAATACTTTCCACAGATATGGAGAAGGCGTGTTTTGTATTGTTTAGTATCAATTATTTTAAACATCCGTTTAATTTTAAAGATATTTGGGCATATTGTAAGAAAAGTTTTAAGAGGATTTGTTATTGTGCATGTTTTATGAAAAATAATGATTTTATAATCCACATCGTTCAGCGGGAACCGAGCGCTTGAAATATTAATAATTTCCCGCCAAATAGCGCCTCGACGTTTATGTTCATACATACAATAAGCCCAGATGTTACAATAAACGGAAGAGGCTTGTCCTCTTGAAACATTCTTAAACGTAAAAAGATTGTTGTTCAATTGACGCTATTTTGACCAGTAAGAAATATGGCAAACCCATTGTATAATGTTGTTTAAGAAATTGTTGCAAATGGTATAATAATTTATTTGAATCTAAATTTTTCTCTAAAAGAATATTTAAAATTGCGTCAAAGCCTAAAATGACATGAAAAAATAAAACATTTGTTTATAATCCACTCGGGAAATTATTATAATAAATTTAAATAAAATGGCAACGGAAAACCGCGGCGAACTTAACGGCATAGTCCGAGAGCGTCGGCAAGTCAGGAAGGAAAGGTTTCCAAAGTTTGTACGAAAAAACCCCGAAAATGTAAGCCCAACATTCTGTTTCCGCCGGCCGAGGGTCCGCGGGGTAAATATTATTCGGGCTCCGTCTTTTATTCCCTTTGTTTTACACTTTATTATTTGCGGTCCGAGCCCACCTTAGCCGGGGCGTGACGCCGACGTCCGAATTAAAAGAACCAGCCTCCGGAACGAGCAGCTCCGGACACGGGGACGGGAAATACGTACTCTGCAATAACTCCCGACTAGATATTAAACTCCACTCTTAAATACAAAGAAACAAAGACTTTAATGTATCAGATGCGGGCTTTACGCAGTTCTAATTGACGAAATTTGACAAACACAAAAAGTTTCTGCACGCTTCGTGGAGCGGAATTGTACGTAATTAGTAGGACCGGATAGGGGAAGTTGCTATCCGTTTCGCCAGCGTCGTAAAGACGGAATTTTATTCGAGGGAATGCTCTGCCCCGGGGCTTTTATGAAAACTGTCCCCTTCTTTGGCGCGGATTCTGTAATTTGTGCTCCTCGAGTGATTCGTGAGGACAGTCCACCAGATGGCGTTATATTGGACATTCGAATTTTATGCGTCAACCCTCGCCGGTGACGTTTCATTCTGACGGATCGTAAAACGAAGAATTCGTCAACGAGGGAATATAGGCTACGTGCAGGTCTGGCAGGCCGCAGAGAACGACGGGAATGAATTCCAGATGAGCCTTTATTTATATTACGACGGCCTCTTGTGACCTTTGCTGGAGAGATGTCAGCCGAGCCTACTGTTTTGTTTTTAGTACATCTTAAAAGTTACTACAGTTAAATTACTTGCAAAAGACGAAAAGATTTATGTCTTTGACTAAAATATGCAAATAAGCTGTGTTGTTTGAATTCAACGAATATAAAATTTTTAAAACAATGTCTGCTTTAAACTTACCATTGACATGTTGAAATTCCTTTTATTCGAATGTAGTTTGCATGCATCGACGTTCTGAAACAATATAAGTCATGTATTAGACAAGTTAAAACAATCTTAAGTACTATGTTTTGCAGGGATATGGTGTCCTAAAATTAATCATTTAGTAACTAGGTTCCATAATCTGTTTGACAGCAAATAGAAGCAGAAATAAATGCTGCCACGGTCGAAGCAGTTCACCGTTAAAGAACTAAAGATACTTTGTACTTAATAAATAAATTGTTTGCGCCGTATTCGTACCTACTATAAGATATCAAGGCAAGCATCAAACTATATCAGACGAAACGTATTGAAAGGAAAGTATTTTATTAGGTCAACCCTTTCTTCCCAATCAAGGCTGAAATTTGTCAATAGGGGAGGGGTTTGGGAGGAAAGGGGGGTGGAATCGGGTCGCTTTGTCAAAGCAATTGCCTGCGACGCCGGCACCTGAGCCTTTGTACAAATGTTGCGAACACATGCCCGTAATATATTAAGCCTTCAGACGCGAGAGAGCCGCGCTCGGCTATAACGAAAGAAATAATGCCCAAAAAGTGTGTTATGCTCTACGTGAGCATATTATAACATTACAAGTAATACGTTATGGTGAAAACAGTTAATCTATATTTCACTAGCTTTTGCCGGCCACTCCGCACGCGTGCAATTAAAAAAAAAGTAAGTATCCTATGTGTTCTTTCAGACTACCCTCTATATCTAAGCCAAATCAGATCGCTTGAGATTGAGATTGTTTTCTCTATTTCGTTTAAAAAGTGCTAAGGCAAAAGTTGCTTTGTACTTGATTTGATGTTCTTTAATTGCTTGTTTGTCTATACTGTCATATACACAACCTGTAATTTTAGGGTACAGAAGGGTAGAGTACAGAGTTATAATGTTTTAAACTAGTATATTACTTCTGCCTATTAGTTATTTAAAAACATACAAAAAGGGGTTATATTCTGGACCGTGTACCGCAATAAATAAATACGGTCCGTCCACGAGTGCTGGCGGCGGACGCTATAATTCATGGTCTCCCGCGTCGGGCGCGGTCCCCGCGTTTTGTACGTTTTGTGATGCCGTGTGGACATCCCAGTGTGTCCTGTCCGCGGTTTTAGAAGTTTTAATATTAAAATTCTATTTGCACCAGAGCTGTAGAATTTGGGATATCATAATGTTGGATTCACATGTCGGTTGTCTGTTATATTTAAATATGGTACAATATTTTGCAAAAACAATGTCTTAATACAAAGTATACCGTCAAAGAGAAAACGGTCCACAATTTGAGTACTTCAATCTACATACGAAAAGTACCACTGAAGCCTTCTATAAGCCAGTTGAGTAAAGTCGACGTTGAGTAAATTATTCGTTGAGCATTCTGCTCAGGTATTAGCAACTGACAGCGCTTGTTAGATACTATTAGCGCAACATGGGGTATTTGCATTACAAAGGCCCCGGACAGGTTCACTTGAGTGTTGGTTTTCACGGTATCGCGCATTAACTCGTATGTAAGTAAATGAGACGGGAATGTGAAGGCTTTGTTGAAACTTCGTCTTGTAGGAATATAGGATTACTTGTTTAAATTATAATGAATATGTGAAGATTTTATGTATACAGAGTTATTCTTAATTTTTTTTTCTTAAAGTATTATAAAAATTACACATTTCAAGTGAAAAAAATAAAGACACAAAACAAACGGTCTTGTAAACGGCCGTATACTAAAACGATATTTAAATCTCTAACAGCATCTTAAACGATTAGGCCACGCTTATACTCCGAATGCTATTGAAATCGTATCGTAAAATATTAAAAACTAGCTGTTCCCTTGCGACTTCATCCGCGTGTAATTATAAAAACTTTATTTTATTGGTTACATTTGTCAAATGTCAAAATTCAAATGCACAAATGACAACTAAGGTCTTTGACATTGACAATCTTGCTTCCTTGATGTTGGCAGCAACCTATGGTATCTTTCCCACATTACGATTTTTATCCAATTTATTTACCCCTTAAGTTTAATAGCGTGAAAATATATAGCCTAAAGCGTGACTTAAGTGTAGGGCTTTTTATTAAAAAAAGAATTATTCAAAAATATGCTGAAATTACTGACATCTTAGGCAACAAAGAAGTGTGTGTTTACGCTTTATTATATTAGTATAGATAACAGATCAACGAAAACAAATAAACATCAAACTTTTTGTATGACATAAAAAATATGTCAATATGTCATGTCAAGGTGTAAGCTACAATGACGGTTAAAATTACTTTTATTTAGCCGACCTATATTGTTACTCTATGAATCTGAAACAATTTGTCGACATATGACTTTGTCGAGAACTATTTCAATGGACAATTCAATGAAACAAATTCATCGAATATATTCAAGTATAGCTGATACAATTTTAACTATTTGGGTTATTTTTTTACATTTATTTCGAGGGAGAGATTAAGGGGTAGATAATGTTTCCTTTGTCACGTTTTTGACATATCCTTTCTTCATCTTTTATGTTTTGTATAACTCTATACTGGACATTAAATAGAATTACGGTTACAATAGGGATCTTAGTTTAGTCTTTAAATAGTTACTAACTAGACTTAATAGATCCAGACTTCAGAGTGTCGAGCTGATAAGGGGAGATAGAATTGATTTTTTTATGTTCATATTGACACACTGATATATATTATTAACGGCAGAATATTAAAACGCCATTTAAATATGTAACAGCGTTTAAGTAAACTGTGACGTCAGTCAAATTCGTTTTAGTATCCTGCCGTATGACCACTATTCCGATAATGCACTAACGCATTAAGGTAGAGGTCGTTATTTAATGTCAATCCAATAAGATGTAAGGGATATCTTCGTATTCATAGAGGTGGTCGCCGCGAGCTCTTACGTGATTGGTCCAGCCCTTTTCCCTTCCGCTTTATGCATCAAACGCCTCACACACCCTCGTCAGCTGAGCATCTTGACCCTCTTTAACTAAATGTCGATTTTAGATATAAATATATTGGGTATTAACATATCATAATGATCGGATTTTCTTATGGGTGATATTTTCCTTTGCAGTTTACAAAACTGTTTTCTAGTATGGACTCCTGGAGTTTATTGATTTAATTAAACTATTATAATAAAAATCGATTACCACACATTTAAAATTAGTTAAAAGCATTCGAGAAGTTATTAACAAAGATTTCTCTTTAATAAATGAAAGTTAACTATTGTCCGTCTTGTTCAACTGGACAATCAACGATGTGTCGTTGACGTAAATCACAAAATCGTTATTCCTAAAAATAAACACGCATTAGTTATTCATTGCTTCAACCTTTACTATTTCCTAACTAATTGCCTTTGACGTAGCGAAGTCTAATGTAACTTGGAACAGACCTTTAATGCTTTCATACGCGACTGATTTATATTTGTCTTGTCGCAGCGAACAAATACATCTTCAGCCGAGTGAAAAATGATGCGACGCAGAGACAATGCTGCTAAAATTGTTCCTTGTCGCAGGACTGGAGACCGTTACGACAATAAACAGAAACTAAGAAACGTTAATGGTAATGGAAGTAAGTGAAGCTGGGGTTTTTCTCACATTAATAAGGAATATTATCAAATTAGTTTAGTTGTTAAACAAAATAATGCAATCGGAATATCTGCTATTTGACCGGTATTTCAAACCATTTCTTAATATAGAGTTAATAAAATCTCTAAATAAAACAGTATAAAAAGACAAACTAGAAACGGAACACGGAACGACTACTCCGGACTGAGAACATATTTTAAACGGGAAACATTCCATCTCACCGTTTCCGACCAACCTTGGGAAATTCTGTAAATTGCGGAGATATTCAGAAATAACGGTGCTAAAGGCGAGACAAAGGAGTGGGCTAAGCGAAGTAGGTAAGCCATAATCTATTAAGCAATAATAGGGGTATAGCGGGGTGGAACGCGGGGCGCAGCCTAGGTCGCGACTAATTGGCGGCGAACAAAGGAGCTCACACAAAGCTGGATGCGACCCGTCTAATGGAGTCGAAGACATCTTTATACGAAACGGTTTATAGCATATCCGTTCCTTAGTTCTTTGTTGATAGCAAATTTGAAGCGTTCTCTCGCTTACAGCGACTTCCTTCAACGATTTCACTGGTGTTAGTGTATATGATTCAAATATTTGACATTATAAATTGTCGAACTGCGATCCAAAAATAAATTGGATAAAAATGTTACAATAAAAATAACGACCGAAATTCAGACCGCCCACTCGCAAATTGTTGTTTAGTGAGAGAAATCAGGTTACCAATTACTAAGAATTTAAATATTTGTCGCGTGAGACGAAGATTGTTTTGCATTTTTATAACATTTATTTTCTTACAACAAAAAATATGAAAAAATTTACATTAAATCAGTTTTATAGAATTATATTACCCATTATTTGCTAATCTTTGATGAAACGCACGTAAAGGACAGTTTATTTTAATCCAATAAGTCCCAATACTAAATAAATAAACCAAAAACACTTTGAATCACTGCAGGAAACACTATGATCACAGAATAATCTAGTTACGAAATAAATCATTGAATTGCTTTTAGCATATCATAGCAGACTTGAAGATTACTTCTTACGGTGTGCCGGTAGTGTAAAGCGCAGTGGATTTGCAATCGAACTATAAATACACGATACTAATGCAAGTGACTCAGAAATACGGCCGAGTGTAGGTTTATCATCCGGCTACGATTGCTCCTAATCTTGGTTACATCTGAGATTGTTTATGAGTAAAATTAAAGTACTACATGCTACAGTATTTAAAAATCCAGAATAACAATTTATAAAGAAACCAGTATTATTAGCAAGAACCAGTACAACATACTCCTTCATTTTTATTAAGCCATATGTAATTTAACAATAATGTTACAAATATATTTATTACATCAAGGACGAGAACTCTTGGAAAAGTTTCCATTTCTGTAACTCAGAATTCAGTTGCGGAGAAGTAAAATATACTAAGACTAGCTGATCCCTTGCAGCTTCATCCGCGTGAAATTATAAAAACCTAATTTTTATTGTTTACATTTGTCAAATTCTCAATTGCAAATGTCAAAGTGACATGACATGATGACAAACCATGGCAATCTTGCTTCCTTGATGTTGGCAGCAACTTATGGTCTCATTCCCACATTAGGGTTTTTATCCACAATATTTACCCCCTAAGTTAAATGGCGTGAAAATATGTAGCCTAAAGCGTGACGTAAGTGTAGGGCTTTTTATTAAAAAAAGAATTATTCAAAAATATGCTGTAATTGCTGACATCTTAGGCAACAAAGAAGTGTGTAATTGTAATTTATAAAGAAGTGTGTGTTTACGCTTTATTATATTAGTATAGATTGAAGCTTTACATAGAACGTAATATTATTATTTATCAAATAAGTATATGAACAGATATACAGAGAATGAAAGTAATTTCTAAGAAAATTTTCACCCATAAAAATGTTTATATTAATGCACAGGGAATGACCACTATCTTAAAATATAAAGTAAAACAAATCCATTAACATAGGAAATGCAAGGTATTTGATTTTCAGACAATAGGAGTCAATGCACACAGTTCTACATTTGACTAGATACTAAGGAAGCCTTTCCACATATTCATTCATTACAAAGGTAGCTCCATCTGGCGGAATGCAAGTAGACCGCAGGTGTTCTCTGGGAGTGCCCATTCCATCGGCACATTCAAATATCTCCGTAGCTTTACTGCGCCGGGATTCAAAGCGCATTCCGCCTGTTTTTACTGTACCGTTAGGAACATTGAACATTTTAGAGTGGCGACGTTCGATTGAAACTTTAGTGCCAGAATATTGTAGGTTGGAATTAACGAGATTGATGAAAAATAGTGGGTTACAGTTGTAATTTAAGCATTTTTAGGACCAGATAATGTAACGACACAATTAAATAGTGTTAAGCAAGAAAGTACAGAAACAATGAACGACAATGTAAAGAAGTGAAAGATAAGAACATCGTTCAATCGACAATTAACGTTAATAATTTTGAAACATCTATCGATTTAGTAATTAAAGACCAACATAATAACTCTACATGACAAAATTAGACCCGGCATCGGGCGAAAAATTTAAATAAATTAGAAGACAGGAACAAAAATCTACTCTCCAGAGTTGAAGTGAAGCATCTGGTGCGGAATGGAGCGGTAGTTGTACAAGAATTTAACTCGTGTGATGCGTAACAACTTCATTTGCTCATGTATGCCGGCTCCGTCTCCTGCTGGACATAAAACGTCCATGTTCGCGGCAATCCACTCGCCGAGTCGCCGTCGGCAACTTGCCAAACGTGGAATTGTCGTGGACCATTAAAATGTTGCCGTTCGTTCTCCGCACTCTCTATTGTTGTTTAGTGTGAATGCAGCTTTATTTCCGTGATTAGTCTGACTACATCTTATGTAGTGCCATAAATTATTTTGTTTGTTTGAGTTTGAATTCAGTTATGTTAAATTATTAGTCTTAGAGGAAGCAAAAAGATTACTAATGCTTGTTTAAATTATGAAATATATGTACTTAGTTATGTTTGTAAAAATGATATATAACAGAAACGCATGAATTCCACGAAGGATTTATCGAAGTCACAAGCAGAAGTATGGTTTACAGATAAATATTGTATCAATTTTACCGTCCAATGAATCTTCAAATTTAACGAGAAATTCATCTTCGTATTCCAAATATTTCCTATCATTTTAAAAAATTGAGTAACTATTTTTTTATTTGCAACAAAACAAGATGTAACATTACAGAGATTGCAGTTGAACAAGAGCGAAAGTTAATTTCACTTTAAATATTCATCAGGTGTCTGGAAGAAAGTTCAATTTGTCTGCAATGCTTTGATCATTGCGCTTTAGTTGGCGTTTGTAATCAGTAATGAGATGGCTGTGATACCCGGATTATATTAGTACAAGTAATTACAAAGAACTTGGATTTTACATGAAAACGGACTTAACAAAAGTAATTTCGTTATCAACAAACTAGTGAAGGTTTAAGATAAATATAAACATTGATACTTAGAGTGAAAAATCTAATTTAACAATTTTTACAACTGTCTATTTACTGATGTTCTTTATGTTAGCAAGCACTTGCGTTATATTATTCAGAAGTCACTCCTCTGAAATCGAAATGCCTTGTTCCAATAGCAAATAACAAATGTCTCCCCGAAGAGAATAAATCGTTATATGGGATAATGAATCGTTACGAGCCGTCCCTTGCAATTTGAACGCTTAGTTGAATAAGGACTAGTATTCGAATCCATTATTGATGGCTCAGACAACGAGCTAAGTTAGTCTTTTGCGTCTCGAGCAATTTATTTTAATAAAAGTCGATTATTTCATCGCGTCTGTGGGCCCGGATATTAAACCATCTATCGGGCCGTAAATTAAAAATTCCGGAAACGGGTGTTATTCTTTTGTATTTATCGCATTAGGCTGCCTTTTAGGGGAGTTCCCGAGCGTCCGGCGCAATTTGTTCATTAGCGAGTGAAAGCAATGAAAGGAATTAATTGCATTTCGAATAGCCGATGATTTTTCGTCCAGTTATAACATTAATTAATAAATATTACACACCATTATATGAATGGTAGAGTTTCATTCATAATGGTTATGTAATTAAGCATTAAAACGGGACAAACGAATCATACTAACATTATAAATGCGAAAGTTTAGATGGATGGATATTTGATAGAGTTTGTAGTCTAAACGACTGAAGGGATTTCGATGAAATTTGGTATAGATGTAGACGGTACACTGGAAGAACACATAGGCTACTCACATTTGTTTTTTTAATTCCACGCGGACGGAGTCGCGGGCGAAAGCTAGTGTATTATGAATTATTTAATGTAATTTAATATAGTATTTTAATCAATAAACAAACTGTAAGGATTTTTTATTTACGTTTTGAACATACTCATAAACAAGTGTAAAGTGATATTGTTAACTCGAATTAATTATTATAAAATCAACATTTAATTTTTAATCCGTTATGTCATAAAATAATTTGCTCGCATCGCTAGCCGCGAGCGTATCCGCCCGCACCGCAGTGAGCGAATGCCACATTATAGCGGGGAAATGCAGACGGCACTCAAAATGGTCGGGGCGCGTCGGTCGCGGCACGAACTATGAAATTTTATGCATTACCCATCTCCCGCGGCTGCTGCCGGCTGTCTGATGCACGCTGGGGAGGGACAGGGCTGGCAACTTTTTAAATTACATCAATAAATGAGATACGTAATAGAAAATCATCGTACTCTGAAGTAATTTTAATAGTTAAAAGATAAACATTAAGATGGAAATCATTAATATTGAAAATGCGTAAGTTTGGATGGATGGATGTTAGTTAGAATTTGTAGAAGAGACAGCTGAACGCATCTCTATGGAATTTGGCACAGATGTAGACCATAGTCTGGAAGAACACATAGGCTACTTTCTAAGTTTTTTTTTATTCCACGCGGACGGAGTCACTGGCGAAAGCTAGTAGTAAATATATTTTGAAGAACATTCAAATGTTATAAAGATGTCAAACATGTATATAAAGAGCTTCATTTGTTTTCACAAAGTCATCTTTTTGGTAGAAATACACTTAATAAAATATTTCTGTATTTTGCAGAGTCAACCCTACGAGAGACTGGCATGTCAAAATAGAATTTGCATTCGGAGACAAGCGGTTTCGACAAGCAACGGCGGAATGGTGTTATATTTGGGCCCGTTTCGGTGACAGCCAAAGTCGAATGGTTGCCGGGCGGAGGGATGTTTAACCCTATGATAGCCTGTGGGGGACGCGTCTCCCATTTTGTCATCTATTCGCCGTTGCGAAAATGAGAACGGCTTGTGTATTTTTCGTTATTCTAGATTTCAACAAAAATGGAACATGTTAAAATAATTGAAAAACATAGTAATATTTTTATAATTTAAATTGTAAACTTTGGAATAAAATAATACACTTTTAGAGCTTTTTAGATTAAGATTAAATAAATGTTTAACATATAAAAAATAAACGAATAATTGTCGAAACAATTACAAATAAATAAAATGTACATATAAATTATTAGAACATAGTCCTAGTTACCTATATATTTTATTACGACAAGCATATCGTTATTCGTGACACTTTGTACATTGTATAATAAAACTTTATGGAAATATAACAGTTACGAATTGCTCAGACACAATATATTCAAGCCTTTTATGTTCGTATGACAGTTTAAATAATAACATTTTACGAGTTTAACCATCACTGATACTCGTATATTAATGTTTCTATAGTTAAATGTAGATTTGCCAACGACTTTGTTAAGTTATTTTGAATAAAGAGGGGTCTAAAGTTTAATGTGTCTAGACATCTGAATACAGTACTGTATCACTTACTTATAATTGGATAGTTGAATTGAAATAGAGTGAAAAAAATATATTATCCAACGTAATATAGATTTTAAAAAGATGTAAGGGAAAGTGCTGTAAAGGTAATGTGATTTAAAAGATGTGAATAGAATTGAAAAAGGCATGCTTAATTTGAGCACGTTGAAAAGATTAACGAAAGGTTTAGCGCGAAAGGTAGAGGTAGTGTTGGTCTTGGTCCAGACATATACCGACCAGTCCGATGAAACACTCCAGAGATATCACGAACACTTGAAACCAACTGCATATATGCGATGATATATGAATGTAAAAGCGAGTTAGGTGTGTCAGTACCGTGTCATGGAGGCCTATGGTCTCTGCCTACCCCTCTGGGATACAGGCGTGAGTAATTAAAGAATATATAAAACAAATTGTATTTTGTTTACGTAAATTCGTAATAACATGTAATGCTTTTAAAATCAAACGTGCAAAGCCTTTTCCCCCTACTTAAGTCTTCTCAATTATTAATTCCATAACAAAATTTGACGGCATTATGGTGATGCGATGTAATAAAATAGACGGTTAGGGTGAGTCGATTCTCCCGCCTCCGTCGATATTGCGTCGCGTCGCTTCGAAAATATTATTTTATTAAAAATCGTCGCAGCAGGTGAAAGACAGGGTCTCCAGTCTTTGGATTCATAATAACTGAACACTCAATGGATTGTATACAGAATTTTCTCACCGCACTCGTTATATCCATTCTTAGCGTTTTATTGATCAATTCAGTCGTTCGAATGAAATTATTTTTGCAATGTATTTTCAGTCTGAATTGTTAAGAGCTTCATTGTGTGCGAATATCAATATTTTTATTTTATAATGGACCCTTTAATGTGAAGCGTTTTATCCGCGATAGACGCTTTCAAAGACGATTTCACATTTTCATTCCTGAACGAACACTTCGCTAATGTTTTCACGGTTGCTAAGAAATAAATCGACCTTTAC
>LD699455.1:8385532-8399028 GCA_003118335.3 Papilio memnon
GACTACTTTTAAATATCCATAACCTAAATGAATATAAAAATAAATATCAGACTGTAATTTAGAAAAAAATCTGTTACATTTTGTGATTTTAATGTATATATATAATGTATGTACTACCTAATAAAAAAAATTCTAGGACAATATTGTTTTCACGAACCACTTAGCGTGCCTGTATTTCTTATGCCAAACTGTCATTATTTTTTCAAACAACACTGTATATTTTTATTAGCAACAAAACGATCGTTCAGTACGCACCGTGTATTCAATGTATATCAATGAAGCTGAATAAATGTGGTATATCATTATGCGAAGTGTTCTTGGAAGGGATTTCGTATCATTGAATGGACCTTTTCGATTTTAAGTCCGACCGTCCTCGTTTTATCTCGTGTTGCTTGAGAATAACATGTTCAATACATTGCGTTCACTGTTAAAACTAAAATATAATTGCCATAGAAGACATTTATACAGAGTTAATTATTTTATACTTTTTTTTCTTCATTTTAACAGTACACAAAATAGGTAGATCGACTTAAGCAGTAATTGAAGATAATTATAATGTATTCCTGTGCTTACCTCACGCCATTAGCTCCAAGTCTCATATAACATAGACTATTAATTTGTAAGGATCTGTAACAAAGAAAAATAGTTCATTAATAGATGCTTCTAGAAAAATTAGGCGGGAAATTCTTAAAATTATTTAAAATTTTCTCACTCTCATCTCACTGAAATTTGGCACAAATGTACTACCTACTTGTATTGTCTGGAAGAACTCATAGACAACAATTTTTTTTCAATTCCACGCATATTTTATTGTTCCTCATAACTACTCGTAGTCTAGGAATCTGTAATGCGAAGTCATTCTTTTATATTGAATATCTTTATTTCGCTTCAACGCTAATGAGATCCAGCAACGACTAACCCTTTCAATGGGGTGCCGTTTGTAAATTATGAAGTCAGTGTGAAAATTATGTCCGTACACTCGGCGGTGCAGTTAATTACATCTGTTCGTGTAAAACAAACGATCTACGACTTAATCGTGTTACATTAAGAGCGGATTTCGTTTAACAACTCGCCAGATGGCGCGATAAGCTACATCGGTGATTTCATGCAAGCATAAATAATGTAGTGAGCTATTCTATTTAATTATTTAATGAAATTGGACTCCTGTATCATAAACCAGTGCGGTGTCCCTCGGTTAATATTCTGTTTGTAAGTGCGCCTGCGGCAAAGTAATATGTTCGGTCAACAAAATTAATTAAAACCAAACTTGGGCGGTTAGTTGGGTAGCTGCTTTATTATTTTTTTGTATTTTAAAAACATACAGTTACATAATTAAAAATAGACATCTATTGATAGATTACAACATGAATGCCAAAAAGACAAATTAAATTTTTAATTTCGAAATTTAATTAATTATTAAAATATAATTTGAAATAAGGAATTAATTAAAATTGTTGTAACTTTCCAACAAATAAAAACAATTGACATACTTTAATAAAAACAAAAAGAGAAGCGGGAAAATATAAACTGTGAGGTAAGCAAAGGGCAGCGGACATTATCGGGGTCAGAGGGCTCACCGCACATTCTTGTCGAGTGTATCAAGTTTCGTTTCGCACGCGAAGGGCCGGACCTTTAGCCTGAAGTTTAAACTTCGCCTGACCTACTGGAGTTTGGCTGTCAATCCGGGTAATTATGGGATACATATGTCACTTGTAAATACAAATTTCTATACTTCTAGTGTTTATTTCTACAGACTTCTAGAAATATTTAAACTTTCCCACTTTATTATTCCTAGAGGTAACAATGTTTATTGTACGGTTGGTTAGAATGGAAAAAGTTTTTGTGGCTTAATTTACTTAAGCCCGCTATTTACGTTAGTTCTGTCAGTTGAACTATACAGTCAAAGTTTTGACTTTACAAGAACAGTCTGTCAGTAAAAACTGGCAATTAGAATTGAGCGTATGCAGGCTTAATAGCATAAGCCAATAAATAATTGTTTTTTTCTTATTTTAATCTAGTTCGTGCCTATCTATACTAATCTACACTATTATGATAAAGAGGAAAGATGTGTATTTTTGTATGTATTGAAATAACTCAAAAAGTACGGGGACGATTTTAAAAATTCTAACATCATTTAATAGCTATGTTATCGCTAAGTAGGATATGCTATATTTTTTTAACTTTACGTGGACGAAGTTGAGAGCAATAGCTAGGTTTTTAGTATAGAATTGAAATGTGAAAAATAAACAAGTTGTGTTCTTGGGTAAACATATCCCAGTTGGAACGGGTTACATTTTCTCGTTACCGATAAGCTAAGCTAGACTCAAAAGCTTGCCTGAGTTAGATAGCGTTCACACTGTCCTGAATTGTGTACCTCGCGCCGTAATGGTTTATGTATAAACATAAATTGTACTATACAACGCCCGGACCGTGTGGCGAGTACTTTCAGAAAGCCGTTGATTTCGAACGTTGCTGTGGAGTTTTGGAAATCTTTATTTTAATATTTCCGTCAACATTTAATACAGTATTATTTTAAGATCATAAGCCTAGAGATGGATTGCATGAAAGGTGACATCAAGGGTGCGATGACCGAGATGTTGGAAGATTGTACTGGAATAGGATAAGGAGTGGGAAGGGATAATGAGTAGGAATCACTGCAAATTTACATTGTAAAAAAAGTCAATCTTACTAATATTATAACTGCGAAAGTTTCGATGGATGGATGTTTGTTAGAGTTTGTAGTCTAAACGGCTGAACGGATGTGGATAAAATTTGGCATAGATGTAGAGCATAGTCTGGAAGAACACATAAGCTACTTACTTTTGTATTTGTCAATACCACGCGGACGGAGTCGCGGGCGAAAGCTAGTTAAATAATATTTTCATTCAAACATTCATTCGTTTTCATTGTCTATCTCCTTTTTAAATAAACAATTGAATGTTGATCTTATTCTCTTTACAAACTTGAGTGTCCGTTAGCTGTCAATACGTCAGCGATTGAACATTGTTTACCCCACTTTCGTATAAATATTATAGTTGAATAGCGACAGGCGTCAAGAAGGCCGTAGTATTCGTGAGAATTCTAGGTCAGAAACGGGTGTTGAAGCACAGAGCAGCCACTCTCAGCAGGCCAACTTGTCGGGAGAGCATTAATTACACAGCTTGTGCGAAGTAGAACGCGTGTAGGCCTCAAGCGGATTTAGGTTAATGAAAAAAATTTTATATTGCACAACATTTTCTCCGCTCCGTTTGAACTACTGTAATCAACTGCTCTGTGATTGATTTGTAGTCAACTCTTTGACTAGTTGTTACAATAATAGAAGTAGTCGTCCATTATCTTTCAACAAAGACACTCTAATTAAAGCTACAAAGTACACCAGATTACATAAACACTCATCGAACTATGTACTTGTCAAAAATAAAAAGAAACAAAATTTTTAGAATTTAAAAATGGAAAATTTAGAATTTAGAATTTAACAATTCCGTAGTATTCACTTGAGATGAAGAGCGTCTGTATCGAAAGGCGTGCATTCAGCGCCAGCCCGAAGCCAATCGGCAGTCAGGCGTACTCGTCTTCGCCCGCGGCGTCAACCGCAACCCTGTCTGCGGTACAAATGCACGCGACTACATCGGTTGATTTTTTTGCGGTTGCGGTTTAAAATATTTTTTTGCAGAAACAATTTTTTCCAGCAATTCAATGAAAACCTATTTTATTTCTATTACAACTATTTCATGTTTTCAACACGTTTACTGCCACCGATTATTGAAAATGTCAAAGGAGGGCAGTAAAAGCACTTCTTATTCCTGAATAAACATGTCAATGTGATAGGAGAAAGATCGAAGATTCCTACAGAATGTTGTCTCCAAGATTATATTATCAATTTTTAAACAAAATTAAATTTTACGAAGTCAGATTATCTTTAAAGTAATGAAAAGTAACAGCATGGCATTAAATAGGTCTATAAAGTTATATCTACATAAGTGCTATTAAGAGAAATATAACATCCAAAGAACGTTTCCTAATCGTCTACTAACAAATGAATGTATACTCACCATTAAGGTTTATTAAACTCTAAGAACCCTTTTCCACAAGTGCGACTAACCAGTATTCCTTTGAATAGTACACTTATATTTTCCCTAGCGTGGCCGACTGACCATAGAAACAGCAGTCGCTTAATGGAAATGGGCTTTAACATGCTAGTCGCGAGGTTCTCTCACGTCTGTAACGCGAGAGTATAGAATCAACAAATCATTCTGTCTTTTTATCTCGATCCTGGTTCGTTGACAACTTGACGTACGTTGGTGGAAATGACAGGAGTTAGATGTCATACCTTCAATAGATATCGAATTGTTGAGTGACGCTTAATTAGTAGGATTACCTGATTAATATGCTCGAGTCATTGAGCAATAGTTATTTAGATGGAAAGATGATAATTGACTCGATGTTTCTTTCATACTTATTATTAATTAAGCATGCATTTAAGATGAACTTTTATCTAACTATGCTACTTTTGCAGGTTTTTTTTTATTATTACGTCTTTTGTTTTCATGGATTTGGACCCAATTTACGATTTTAGCAGCTACAAGATTTGAGTTGACTTCTTTATAGTTTGTTAGGCATTTTAGCGTTTTTAAAAACGCTTCATCTCTTTACTTGTAACTCGGTATACCGGTCCGAAGGCAGCGCTCACCTGCCGTCTGATTCATGGGTCTCTTACTACTAAATTATGCGGCCGGCGCGCCCGTCGCTTTTTATATCCCCCTACAAGTAAGTGTTTAAATTTAACGCCATTCATGCGCACCGATATACAATACTCGTACCACTCTCGTATGTCTCGTTTCATTGAACATTTCAATCGAGATTTCGTGTCCGAAGCGAGTTAATTAAATACTCTTTTTTCGGGATTCACTTCGTATAGTGGTTGATAGTACCTGAACTAGTTTATGTACATACTTAGGAAATCTTAGCTTGTTATAGTTGATAACATTAAAAACGTAAATGGATCCACAAAAACTTATCTTAAATCATCTTTAATCCAAAAACAAATACCTACTCAGAATCATTGTGAGAAAGGGCTACACGTAATTCCGTTAGTATGATTCATCGCGCCAATCGAGAACCGTTACATTGCTCTTGCAATTAGTAGACTAGAAAATAATACGATTAGGAATCTCGATTAGCACTGAATCATCGGCGTAATCGAATTAGCGCGAATGCTCGATACATCGAATCAATCATGGTAATGCGGCGCACGGGGCGGTGCTGGCGAAATATCCAATTTTACTCATGTCATCGCTCAAAATTGACGCTAAGCCAAACATTCTGAAACGATAATGATACGATCTTTGCTAATTTGGTGTGTTCTAGCGTAATTGGAGGCCATGCCACAATCTCGATGTTTACATACCAGGGTCCATTTAGTGTAATTGTTAAAGTTTCTCTTTGCTAAACTTTTTAATTGGATAGATTAGTGAAATTCGAATTCAAAGCAGAGTTTAAAATGCAGTATCGTGGTTAGCGTGAAGATTACATTTGTTTTCTTATTTACTAATATTATAAATGCCAAAGTTTAAATGGATGGATGGATGTTTATTAGAGTTTGTCGCCTAAACTCTTAAAAGAATCTCGATGAAATTTGACATAGATGTAGAGCATAGTCTGGAAGAACACATAGGCTACTTACTTTTTGTTTTTATTAATTCCACACGTATGGAGTCGCGGGTGAAAGTATGCTCATGAGTTTCGAAGAGACATATAAAATAAGACATATTTTATTGTTGAACAAACCTGTGAATACGATAGCTTGCGAAGGTATCTGGGCAATTTCCGCCGCATCGACAAGGAAGAGATTGCATCACAGGAAAAAAACATCGGATCTCGGGCGGAATAAGTCGGGACCTGGCAAGAGTCTCCTGTGTATTCCGATATAATTCTGAGAGCTAGATGCTGGTTTGCATTCTAAATAAGATCGATCGATACGACTTGAATTCGAATTGTTACGTATTTTTATAAAATGTAACCGCTTCTTTAGTAAATGTAGATAACAGTTATACATACTGTACTTTTAAGAAACGAAATCTTTGGATGTTAAGATAGGTTTTTATTGCTTAAGTTAAAGATTTTTCTGATTCTTTCAATGACGTATTTGTATTGTTTATTACGGTATCGAAAACGCTTGAACATCTTAGTTTCGCAGAACACACTTCACTGTAACTAAGTAACTAGTTTTCTTTTATTGGGCAAAGTTTGTTTTGGCGAGATTCTAACAGTCACATATGGAGTTTAATGATAATGATTTTGTGATATGTAATGTGATATGGCGTATTTACAAATTTGAAAGTAACATACTTTGGAACTTTGTATTTAAGATATTTCATATACCAGTTAAGTAAAATATAAACGAATTATTTAACAACGAAATATGTAGAACAGATGAAACCATTATTCACAATAAGTATTTAAAATTGAATTACTTATTTATTTTGGTTTCTTACCAATATAAGAGTGATCTTTTTATAAATAGTTTGCGCCTTTAGAAGATAGAGTCGTTGATAAATCGTGAGGTATAAAAATTACTGTATTGAATCGATGGTTATAAATTGTTACCTCCTCGTCAATCAAGTAGTACGTCGACCTCAGCGTCACTCGTTCAGTTCCCAGAGGAGCGTCACTTTTTTATCGCGTCGCTCGGAAGCGTTCCCAGGAGCTATTTGAGAAATCTCCGTGAAGAATGTAATAGAGAAAGAGCGAATGAAAGATGTGAAAGGAAAAACAAACAATAATTCGAGACGTTGCGAATTGATGTTACCGGGGAAATAGACAATCGTGGCCGAAGGGAGGCCTCAATCTGAGAGCATGCTTTGTTCCAAATTACTTTCCTCGTGTATTATTTTTTGGATTTATCTATTACTAGCTGTTGCCCGCGACTTCGTCCACGCAATATTAAGATAAAAAAGTAGCATATATTATATGCCTGTCAATGTCAGCTACCCTTCAGTGAAAGTCCGGTCGAAATTGGCCCAGCCGTTTCGGAGATTACCCGGAATAAACGCGCCTTGCGGACAGACAGACAGACCATGTTTTAATGCGATTTTCGTTATCAGCAGCAAATACATCATCTTTACGAAATCTGGAATTTTTCTCTTGATATTACAAACAGACACGCCAATTTTATGTTATATAATGTGCAGCAAATTTTAAAAAGAAAGCCATGGTCGTTTTGTGAATTTATTTTAATAAAATTCAATCTAAAACCGAGTACATTGGGGATCAATTAAGTTTAGCATGCCAGCACGCCAAGCCAAAACATATTTTTCTATACATTTGGGAATGTTTTAATTTTCGTTTGGCCAAGAGCCCGGTTGTTTATATTTGCGAGAACTTACACGTCACGTGCAATTAACTGGTATTAATTCGTAATTTAGATACAAAATACTCTATACTTCACACTTAATATTATAAATGCGAAAGTTTAGATGGATGGATGGATGGATGTTTGTTAGAGTTTGTAGCCTAAACGGCTGAACGGATTTCTATGAAATTTGGTATAGATGTAGAGGGTAGCCTGGAAGAACACATAGGCTACTCACTTTTGTCTTTTTTAATTCCACGCGGACGGAGTCGCGGGCCAAAGCTAGTATTATAATAAAACGTAAACACTTTGTTATGTAGGATGTCAGCAATCACAGTATCTTTTTGAATAATTATTTTGTAATAAAAGTCTTTAGTTTAGTCGTTTAGGCTACAAGTTTTAAATATTTGGGGGTGAATAAATTGCAAAAAAAGTCATGCTAGAAAGGGACAAGACTACAAACCAATAGCATTAAAGATTGACGTGATACCGGTAATTGTTTGCTAATGGCAAATGCCTCTCTTATTTTTAAGCATTTGAATTTTGACATTTAAAAATGAAAGTTTTAATAAATCTTACTAATATTATAAATGCGAAAGTTTAGATGGATGGATGTTTATTAGAGTTTGTAGCCTAAACGGCTGAACGGATCTCGACGAAATTTGACATGAATGTAGAGGATAGTCTGGAAGAACACAGGCTACTTACTTTTGCTTTTTTAATTCCGCTCGGACGTAGTCGCGGGCTAAAACTAGTATAGAAGAAATCCAAGTTATTTTAAAGTGGTTGAAGCCGCACGGGGACATCTAATTTATATTGAGTGTTTTTTAATTCGAAACATCCACGATGGGAAGATAAGGGATTGTACGTAACTATGCGCTTTTATACTCCATGTTACAATGGAGGACGAAAAATAGCGGCGAAATGTTGCTGGTTACTTACAAAATGTAAATACACAAGGAATATAAAAAATGACAAACATTTTTACAAATATTACCTAGCCACTCACATTTTTAATATTTAAGTACAATTTAATTTGTCAACTCCATTATATTTTATTCATTGACATTTTAGTCAACAGTAAATTCAGGTACAAATACACACTCAGGTACAAATAGGTTTTCAAATTATAACCTGAATACAACCCAAATATATAATATACTAGCTTATTTAGTTTATTAATTACATACAAAAGTACAAATCATTCCTCTTTATAATATTAACGATTTCGCCCGCCTGAAATTAAAAAATATAGTCTATGTTACTCACGAATAAATTACCTTTCTAACAGTGAAAGAATTTTTTAAATCGGTCCAGTAGTTTTTGAGTTATTTCAATATATACAAAAATAAAAATCTTTCCTCTAGACTCAAATTCGAATAGTAATACTGTACGCTAACCACAACCAAGAGCTTTCTAAACATTTAATATGAATGAAATAGAAATTTCGCAATCCGCTATTTTAAAAGAGCTTTTGCGGCCGTGTCGGTTACTTTGCTATGGTCGGCGTCACCGCAAGCTCTTAATAAATTGTAACAATATTACTGTATTTACTGGTTTCAAATTATTCCGTAAATGAAAAGAAAAACACATTAAAATATCACTAATGCCAGTTACAGTCGCTCAGTTCTAACTGAAGATTCCAACTGTTCAGTTGAAAATGTGAGTTTAGGCAAAACTTTAAATGACCAGTTCAACTGTTCGAGTTTTCAGTTAGAATTACACGATTTAGGCATTTAACTTTCATATTGACTTAATTTTAATCCCAATCATATGTTTTTTATTTGCTTTTCAGATAAATCTACATTTACAACATTTCTTATTGTGTTTAGTTGTAACTTTACAAGGACTTGATGCTCGAAATAATATTCATTAACAAGAAAACTTCGCCAAGTTTCGTAAGTTTGCTGTAACAAGACGTGTCAGTAAAAAGTTTGGTAACTCCGAGTAAATTAGAACCGAGTGTGTTCATAATGAAGATAAAAGAAAATGGAAAGTAAATTTTCCATACAATATTTATAATGATACGAATAAAAATATATCTCTGATGTAACAGAGTGTTACTGTTTCTTCTGAATAATGTAGATATTTATAATATGAGATTGTTTATCCCATCGGATTCACTCATATAATGTACATTTGAATAAATACAATCTATCTATACATACTCGTATAATAAAATTGCCGTGTCTGTAGTATCAAAAGAAAAATTCCAGATTTCGGGAACATGATGTATTTGCGTTGCTGATAACGCAAATCGCATTTAAAAAATGTCTGTCTGTCTGTCTGTCTGTCTGTCTGTCCGCAAGCCGCGTTTGTTCCGGGTAATCTCCGAAACGACTGAGCCGATTTCGACCGGACTTTCACTGAAGGGTAGCTGACATAGACGGGCATATTATTTTTAATTCCGCGATGTCAAAATGGCGTAACGGGTGTTCCAAATTTGCGCGAACGAAGTTTGCGGGCGACAGCTTGTTTCGTTATAAAAATACACGTTTCCAAACTATCCGTACAAAGCTCCAATAATACGATTATACAAATCCGACGTGTAAGCAAGCGTAATCGTAATATTAATGCGAAAAGCGCAATACCGCTGAAAACGATAATTCATAAAAAAGGGTGACCACGCGATTGTGGGGCGCTGGATAATTACCGCTAATGTCTTGCGGCAAACGCGGACGCTAAGCGGATTATTATCCCGCCTGTCCGCAGAACAAGGGTTAGGGTGCCTATAAATTATGACCTAACACTGATCAAATACATTAACATTCATTCTCATAAGTTTGAAGTCGTTTTGCCTTAAATGTCTTTATATTAAACTTTTAAACAATAATATTAGAATTATTAAAACGCTGTAAACAGTTAAGTTATATTTTTAAACAATATATAACAGTGAAATTAGTATTAAATATATACTGAAAATATAGATAAAAACACAGACAAAAAATATTTTTGATGATTAACCTTGTCACCCTAAGCAGGTGCGGTGGGGTGCTAATCCGTCATAAATCGTACTTGACACCTTCAGAAAAATATAATAAAAATTAAACGAGTACTAAGGGCGTAATTACAAAATCACATAGAATACTTTAGCAAAGACTAAAAGAAATTTACAATTCAACATTTGACTAAGTGATTACGTTAAGAAAATAATATTTTAATTGCACCTAGATACCAGCAACAATAAGTCATAACATTTTTCAATACATCAGTACAAAGGCGGTCTACGAGCGTAAAATAAAACAATCAGACCTTAACGAAACTAATTAACGCTTCAACAAAAGATTAATTGCTTCAACCTCAGCACTCATTATAAGTTTAAAATTAAAAATAACATCCTGGATATAACAGGCCGCGGCGACATCTGGTAATGACAATTGAAAACTCGTTACCTGCGAAACAATTTGTGTGTTTTAACGAGTCGGGAAGACGGGACTCAACGTCGAACAATAGCTGCACGCTCCAACTGACCTATATACCGGAATCAGGTTAACTGTTTGTATTTTTCGCGTTTCACCGCGGGAGCATGTGGATCTTCTTATTCCCGAGCGTAATAGCCTATTTGCCGATAAATTATTCGAGTTAAACAACGCGCGGCGACGTAGAAAAGCCGAGAGGGACCTTTATAGGGCCGACGGTTTGTCGTAACATTGAGACTTCTGAACATCCGGCTGATGTCCCACGAGGTAATAAGCGAACTTGGTTTACTGAAGACTTATTCGTTCTGTTTTGATTTCTAGGGAAAAGTTGAAGTTAACATTTAGGTTATTTTAAAATGTAATACCACAAAATGTGCATCATAAATAGAGTTCGAAATAAAATGTTTGTTATTATTTAGGCGACAATAGCTACAACATAAAAAGGCCTATATTAAATATATTTTTATGAGAAATGTATTAAGCAAATTTAACAAAGTAGAACATTCATCTATTTATTAAAATGAATAAAGGTTCAATGGCCTCTGATATACGTTCGGTTATAATGGTAACTAAGTTTAGAGCGTAGTTTGTTCACACCCGGAGGAAATTTCTTAGAAAACCGTCCGCCACATCTGTTGTACGCCGTCTCGCAACTTTAGCTCGCTGCGTTCAGTTGCCGCTTTAGATTTTCCCCATGGATTCTGCCATTAATCAACCCTTCCATGGGTCGAGGAGACCCAATCGTAGTCTGCATGAACAACCAATCCCAAGTGATTAATTGATTAACTAGGAGGTTCGTTTGCAAGTAATTTTCATGATTTATTGCATAAACTAAGCGAAACAGTCGGTTAAAACAGTTACAAATCGTGCGAGGGGCTTTGGTCTAAAACACTTTTCGAATACGAACGATTATTCCTTGGTCGTTCTCGCAGATGAATGGTCGAGCGCTGTTGGCGATCGTACCCGAGAAATGGGCTGTAAGGCAAATTAATTAACAGTCCCAAAGCATGCAAGAGTTGGCACAACGCGTGTGAGAAATTCGATGAAACAGATTGATCCGAACAATGTACTGTAATTGCTGTTTAATAGGTTTTAGCATTTACAGTAAGTAATTAAATATCTCCAGAATCATATCATATCACAGTATAATTTTTATTTTAGTTTTCTGTATGACATTTAAAATAAAAATTTAAAAATAAGTGAAAACGAGCATGTATTAAGTGAATATCGATTCCGTGTGATTTATTAAAAGGCAATCTCAAAGTAATACTCAAATTAATCATTCCATTCTATGTCCGAAAGGAATTATTCCATCTTAAAAATGAGGAAAACCGAGAGGGAATGGAGACATCAAACGTCGATCGGCATCGATGCTCTAATGTCAATAACATCGTTTACAAAGGCCCGATGAAATTCGGTGAATCAATTCCAAAACCTTTAATTGGCCCTTTTGCAAGTGGGGCAGGGGAAAGGCAGAGCTTTTTGATGTCCCTCCACCCACCCTACTGACTTAAGAAAATACTCGCGACGAGAGGTACGACAAAAGAATTTAATTGATTCCAACAAAGAATGTCTTTCGGAGTTGGAATCTATTGCTTTTTCTACATCTTTCTTATTGAAATACTTCAGATTTGCTTGTAAATAAAACATCTTTTGAAATGTACAGTATTGTGATGATTCGGATGGAGGGACTGGTGTGTTTGGAAGATTAAAAATTATTGAGATTTCTTTAAAGGAGAATTAATTAGCATCCAGCATTTAACAAGATTCTTAAGAATACAACAAACTAGCTGTTCCCGTCCGGCTACATCTGCGTGATATTATAAAAACTTTATTTTATTGTTTATATTTGTCAAATTATCAATTGCAAATGTCAAAATATCAATTACCTTACTAAGGCAATTTTACTTCCTTAATGTTGGCAGCAACTTATGGTCTCTTTCCCACATTAGGGTTTTTATCCAAAATATTCAACCCCTAAGTTTAATGGCGTGAAAATATATAGCCTAAAGCGTGACGTAAGTGTAGGGCTTTATATTAAAAAAAGAATTATTCAAAAATATACTGCTATTGCCGACATCTTAGGCAACAAAGAAGTGTGTGTTTACGCTTTATTATATTAGTATAGATAACACATTAATAAAAATATAGCGATAAAATAGAATTGCGTCTTTACGCAGTTCCTTCAAAACGGATGAAGATATTTAAAACGGATGAGTGATACAAATGATTTACCGGCGTCTATCATTTGTTTTAGATTCCGTCCCAAAATTTTATTGATAAGAAAGATTTATTAGTAAAAAATCATATGTTTTACGATACTAAAAATGTAGACAAAACTATTGAAATTCAATCTTAGCATGACTACGCAATCTTTCTTAACAAATAGCTAATAACAAGAGACCATTTCTGAGGAAACCAATCGACTTGATCTGTAGGAAACACAGGTAGAGGACAAAAGACTTCCAACGCGGATACTTTACAAAGCCGAGCAAAGGGCGGAGTAAAATAGCTAGCAGAGGAGAATACAATAGCCAAAGCATAGTTGTAGAACATTGAAAGCTTCTTCATAATTATTTTTAAATTGATTAACGTATTAAATAATAGTAGAATCTTGACTATGTACTTGATATCATTAAAATTGTAACACTTTCTTAATATATGAGTTATAACACGGCTAAACTCACGTGAAAACACTCCGGTGTAGGCACCGACCAGTTTCAGAC
>LD699455.1:8399192-8417972 GCA_003118335.3 Papilio memnon
ACTACGCTGTCTTCAACACTGTCGATGTTATTACGTTTCGCAGTTAGCAACACTGGATCCCATGCGGGTGGCACAACCGACGTGTCTTAAACTGGTCGATGCCTACACCGGAGTGTTTCCGTGTTATAACTCATATAATGTCTCAAGAAAGTTCTAATAAGTTAACTTTCTTAATGGTATTTAGAAGCAATAACTGAATAAAAATTCGAGCTCTGTGCCTAAACATTTCAACGAAACGTTGAATTAAACTAGCCAGTTTGTTCAGCATTTGATCCCATTCAATTTATCTGGCATCTTCGTATCGGGCGGACCTGTATCGACTGAACGATAACATTCATATAAAACTTCGATCTACGGAGAAAGGACACGTTTAAGGGGCGTAATCAAATTTCACTCGAGTCTTTAAGGGTTGAAACCGACAACTTTGAGCCACCCTAATAAATTATATTGTCGACAAAACTGCTACCGAGTGCCACACTTCGTTGGCTCATCTAATTGGTCCAAATTTGAGTCGACCCGGCTTATAATTGGGGCGAATTTAGGGGATCGTATGCGCCTCGAAATTAGTACAAATTCGAACGTTGGCCGGATTAGGTGAATGCCGCGGAACCGCAGCACTAATGCGCCACTCGTATGGATAATAAGTTTAAATCATTAAAGCCAACACTTTGAAGTCGAGAGCTTTTAATATTGCTACACCAAAATTTTTTAACACACTAAATAGTTTAGGTAAAGATTAAATTATGCAGATGTTATTTGATTTCCTTGTCCCACAAAAGTGCTTATAACCAATATTTTAAAATTAACAAATAAAAACAATTATTTATTATAAATAAAATATACAACATTGTGGTCAGTACTATAGTCTGTGGTTATTTGATACAAGCCAATTCGTTGTTAAACAAATGAAACCAGCTGTCCTATTTGCCTGTTAATCAGGCAATGACAAAGGTTGTTGCAACAACAGTGGCCGCTGTGATCCAGGTTACATGTCAATCAAGACTCATGGAGCCTTAAATACTAGACACATATTGGTATACTGCGCAATGAATCTCACTAGTATTTTAATTATTTATCTACTAGCTTTCGCCCGCGACTCCGACTCAAATGTTATTGTAGTAGCCTATGTGCTATTCCAGATTATCCTCTACATCTATACCAAATTTAATCGAAATCGGTTCAGCCGTTTAGGCTACAAACACTAACAAACATCCATCTAAACTTTCGCATTTATAATATTAGTATGAAAGTATGATTGCTAGCTAAACACGACAATTGTAATGGAAATAGTTAAGAATGTAAGCATAAAATTTAATTAAGACTCATTTAAATGTATTGAAAGATTACAAATCTTATTAACTAAATATTACATACGTTTGTTTAGATTTTGAGATATGAAAGAATCGTGCAAAACGGAAATCTGTAATCATTGATTAACCTTCTAAGTACAAGAGTAAAAAGTTAATGTTATTGAAAATAGAATTCTAAATCAATCTCCGAGCAATATTTTATCTTAAATGCATACCTTTTTCAATTTAAAATGTGGTATAAAATTCTTTAAGACATTGTAAATTTCATGAATGGTCAATAAAGTCGCAGTCGGCGAAGTAGCAAGTTACACTGACATAAAACTATACAACGTATAAAAACGTCGGATTCTCCGAAGTAACAATTTACAAATGGATTGTGAAGTAATGTAACAGTTTGTTTAGAAATAGACATTTCCTAGATTTATTTTGGATCGTTTGTACACAATTACATACATTAGTTACACTAATAAATTGTGTAATATGCGTCAAGTGTAAGGTTGTAAAATTAAAAAAAACAAACCTTATGCATTTAATATACTGTATTGTATTCTTATAAATCGATACGTTTAATATGTTATACTAATAAATTTTAAAAGGGAACCACCGATAAAATTGACATACAAATAATTTTTCGACTAAAACATTTCATTAAGCACTTCAAAGTTCAATGAATGTTTGAATTGAAATAAGTTAAACTCGTAAAAGCAAATTAAGTCCGTGCCGAAACGTATTCGTAGAAGCGCAGATAAAACGCGACGAGGACGCGCGGGCGACGCGACGTATACCAACTTACACAATCACGGTTTGTTCGACGCGGAAACATTTTCACGACAAAGCGTGTTCCGCCAACATTCCTAATTAAAGCTGCGACAGTCTCGTCGAAGTTTTCCCTGTAAGTTCCAAATCTTCGAGGCGAAAGAATTCCTCGCTAATTAGTGTAAGTTTATGCAAGTCTAGGTACAACGCCAAGTTTTAATTGCGCCTACATTTCGATGTCAATCAAGCTTGGTGGAACCTTTTTCTAAGTCTCTCGATAAATCTTCGGCGCCATTATTCTCAGATTAACGACCGCTGTTGAGGTTGTGTTTTGTTTAGCTCTCGCAATTAATTTATCCATTGAAAATCCATTTAAAGGTTTGTGTCGAGTTTGATTATTATGTTTAGAATCAAATATTTAAGTTTATTGTAGGTAACATTTTAATACCGGTTGCCAATTTACATCAAAAATGTTATAAAATAAGTAATGTAATATTTAAAATAAAACAACAAACGAACAGAAATATAAAAGAAACTCAACAATAGAATGAAGGTTTCTTTTCAGTTCCTGTTGAATGGACAATGAAAACCGAGGAGTTTTAGTAAAATTTAGTTTTATTTAAAATGATTTTTTTGTCCTCTTTTGGCACTTCTGTAAAACATTTTCTTCTCATATCTTAAAATATAAATTGTATCTTCAATGAAAATGTTATTGAATATCAATTTCAGACAATTAAAATGTATACATTATGCGTTAATCGAGCCTAATATATGATTTCAATAAAATTTCAAAGAACGAACACATACTCAATGTTCTTAAATTTAATGTTACAAAATTTTCTAAAATATTTATCTCGGATCAACTCTACAGTAGTCTCTGTTCTTCTTAAAGTATTCACAGTAGGGGCGTGTCTACAGATATACAACTTTCCGCTTTTGTTTGCAAACATACGTATAATTATGCTAATAAATGTTACGTTTTCTTGTTCTTTGCTGGTACTTACGTATTCTCATTGAGTTTTAATAAAAAGGTCAAACTTGGATCCTCCGAATTAGTGAAACACGAACACGATTTTGTCAGGAATCTTTCCTGCTTTGAAGACTAATTTTACATAGTTAAGGAATTAAATTTCGTCCCCATTTAGGTACAGCAAATTGTCGGACATCATTGCACATTACATAAAATGGTATTTTACCGAAATGTATAGGAAAATAAAGTCCTCGACTGCATATCCATGTCTTCTAAACTTAAGTACATTTAAAACAGTATATGGGTTAAGTTGATATCTTGATCAATTTAAGTAAGGCGTCGGAGCTGCTTGGATTAACTTATTTAATTTCTACCCTCACAAGACTTAGCCAGTATCTAATAAGTGCTCCAGATCTAACAGTAGGTCAGGGGCGTGTTAACCCTATCAGTGCGAAGTGAAAGCAATCTTGAGATATAAATGGGTTACGATTAAAAATAATTAGCGATGGAAAAGTGGGTCTTTGTTGACGTCAGCATCTACAGGGTTAAGAGTTCGTAGCTATCTTATTCAATTGAATTATCACTATAAATTAATATTTTTCATCCGCAACCTGGTTTTTCCCCTACAGTGGTTCGGCACAACACTACTCTTCCATACCATCCCTATTAGTCGTCTAGATTTAAATGGATTATTTCACAATTAAGAAAATAAAATAGCTAATTTGCCTGCGCATTAAGTTTCTGATTCCTTCTACTCATCATCAACTTGCCCTTATCCCTTACGGAGGGTCGGCACAGTATGAGCTGCTCTTCCATACATTTCTATCAGCCGTCATATCTGAATCCACTCCCTTCTTAAGCATATCCTCTTTCACACAATCCATCCATACTTTCTTCGGTCTTCCTCTTCCATTGTAGCCTTCAACTATACTATATTAATAATGTCGTGAATGCGTCACTCTTCAATAATCATTCAAACTTATCTTTCTAGTTTTTGTTATGACCGCAATGAATGGCCAATTGATTCACATTTAGTTAACCATTTCCAGTCAGCATTTTATGTCGTGTCGTGCACTTTCTTTATATTGGGTAAATATTCTTTTCATACGGCTGTTTGCTTCTGTCATCGTGATACAGCGGAATCAGTCACGGGAACAAAGACGTACAGATTATTGCTTCCCTTTCTTTAACCCAAAAAAGTTGGTTAGTAGTACGATTTGAGTTTTTGAAGCGTATGTAGAAAGTGTTACTTGAATAATTTTCACTAACCGCCGAAATCAGAATTGATTGTCATACTAAATGACGCTTTATTAATGATTTTGAGTAAACATTAATTTTATTAAGATTCTTGATAAGTACAGATCGATGTTTTTCTATAGTTATTTAAGGCAGTGAATTTATTTATTTACTAGCTGTTGCCCGCGACTCCTTCCATGAGGAATTAAAACACAAAAGTAATTAGCTTAAGTGTTCTTCGAGACTATCCTCTATGTACATCTATGCCAAATTTCATCTAGATCCGTTCAGCATTTAACAAACATCCATCCATCCATCTAATCTTTCGCATTTATAATATTAGTATGGTTACAATAATTTATAACATTATCACTATCACTAAATATGTATTTCAAAGGAAAATGTGATGCAAACGTATTTATTTCCATATTCTACGTCACAAATCGGACAGATTAAATATAAACTTTTCCCGCGTTCGAGACTGGCTGCGATATCCACAGGGAGGTAACTTCGTAGACGACGATTTGTCAGCTTCCCTCAGCTATCTATTCGACGTTTAATTTTTAAGAAAACTAACGCAACTGTTTTGAACACCCTTGAGAATGTACAACAGAAGGAGTTTTATCAACATTTAGTTTATGATTTATTTTTTTATTTAACATCAATAACATTATAAGACATTATTTTATTGTTTGTTTGTTTGCATTGAATGATCCAAAACTACTGTAACCATTTGAAATATTTCATTGTTAGACAGTGACACTGTCCCCAGGTGACATATGGTATAGACAAAGTCGCGACAAAAACTAGTAATCATACTCGTATACATATTAATAATTAAATTCAAAGTATATTTTATGTCCCATTCTAAAATTTGTTTACCATAATATTTTTGTATCCCTGTAAGTTGGCATCGTAAACATGGGTCGTTACATTCGTTACCCATTGCCAGGGCTGCACAAAGGAACGCAGCTGATCGCAGGCAAAGGGAGGGCAGGGGCGGCGCCGGCGAGTCCGCACAAGAAATATTATTTATTTCTTTTAGTCGACGACGCGGTAATCACATTTGCTTTTGTTCGTTTCGGCCCTTTCATTCGCTTAATCGTGTTATTTCGGGACCTTGGTGAAGCAATCTTGTGAGTCCAAGGCAAGAGCGGGAAGCGATAGAATTTAATAATTTTTACACCGTGATTAGGTTAAACATATTTCCTTTTAAAATGTGCACGATTTTAAAATACTTGCAGCTTTGAGTAACTAAAGAGTTTCCAACATTCGAGCAAGCGCGATGGGGACCTGTAGCCTCGACACAAGTTACTAACTTTCCTGTCTGCGGCTCCCGGCGTTACAGCTTCGTACACTCAATTAATTTCTTTCTCTACAACTCTTTATAACATGCCTTACACTGTTTCCTTTGTTTATGTAATACTGACTTAGTTAAGTTGTAAGACAGTATTTTAACTAAGATTCGAAATATATATTTAGTTTAGTATTTTGTTAGTTATTTTTAACAAGTTAGTAACAAGTTTGGGAGTATCTTTGGAAAACAAATTCTAGCAAATTTAAAGAGAGATGATTTTTTCGGTATCTAAAAGTCTTAATTATCTGAAAGAAGGCATTGACTGTGTCATTTTTGCTTCGGATATAAAAAAAGCTAATTTTAACATTATTTGCTGTTATCTTATAACTTGGTCCACACAAAATAAGGGTCGAGCGCACACCGGAGGAAGGAATCATACGTCGAGATAGTTGTGTGACGTTAATACTGCGTTTACGAAACATTGGCAGTTGAATAGCCGCTGTCGTGAAGATATTTTGTCAACACAAATATCTACTGGATAAGGACAAAATAAACTATTTGATTGTGGAACCCAACTTTGGCCAACAGCATGACATTACCATATCACAAATGTCAAATATCGTTAAATTAGTGCAGTATTTGCCCGTTGTTGGCACCTCATGATCTCTCTAATGATCAAAATTATTATAGAAACTAGCCACCACTTTTAAAGAGCCTTCTATTTAATTTAAAAATATAAAGGTGAGTACAGACTACACCGACGACGGTCGGATGTGATGATGATTAGTACACAATACAGCTAAAGTAAGCAACAAGTCATTTAAAGCGCAAACAAAAGGCAGGTGCAGTGCGTGTCTCAAATGACATCAGCGTTTTAGTCGGCCGTTTGTTTTGCTCGGAGCCAGCCGACCGGACTAAGGACACGTTTTCATAATACCTACCCACTGAGAGACTTTTTATTTGTGTTCAAGCTTGTGTATGTATTCTTTATGCGCGGGGAACGTGCTCCAGTCGCTTTATGTTCAATGATCATAACGGCGTATGTACACATACATTCTCGACAACTGAGAGAGTATCACCTTAAGGATTTTCTTTTAAATGATAAGCAAACAAATAACTGACGCATGCATTATTATGAACTTATATGAGCTCGTTGCTGGCCATATACACTTTTAAGCAAATATAAGCCGTTAGTCAATTAAATGTTTGTAACCATGGCAATCTAAATTTTCACACCGTACAACTAATAACATTATAGTTACTAAGTTCAAACACGTTTACCGACAATCACTTAAGACGTTAGTAAGTCTTGCGCAATAATTTATGTTCAAATATTTTGTACAAGACCCTTCGCTCGTACTTTGCTGTGACTACATGATGGTTTAATATCTCTTACGTAATCGACACTGACAGCGAGATTTGACGTCTCAATAGAGTGATTACTTATGCTATGTTAATGTTTGATGTGTTCACTTTTTGATCTTTAACATAATCGTGTATGTGATTTCACATTCCTCTGATATTAAGCGCAAATTTGTCTTTATTTTCTACACTTCTCACCACGAAGTCTGGTTTTATGTTATTTGTATCAGAGCTACTTTCATAAATATAACTCATAATAAATTGACACGCGGAAGAAATCTAAACGTGTAAAAAGTTGTTCCCAACTAATCAAGTACGCCCACTTATGACATCGACTCAACTAATTCGCCCAGTTTATTAAACTCGATTCTGCAGGTGAAATCGATTTGATCGTATTCGCGTTCGCGTGTTTAACGAACACAATTCATAATGAATTATGCGACTTTGTCTAATTCCGGTTTGTTTATAGACGTTCGTGTCGCTGCCAACGCTTTATTGTACTCAAATTTTATCTTGTCAGAATTGATGAACGTCATCATCACTTAAATGCAAGAAATAGCAAATTTAATGACCGTCAAGGTCAAATTTTCGATTGTACTTCTATAGAAAACATCGATGTTAGTATAGCGCGGGTTTAAATTGCATAAAATGTGTATTTATAAAACGTGGCTATAGCAGAAAATAATGACAATTAAGCATAGATTATAGCACAATAGTATAAATAACCTGTTTATTTTTAAATGAATTTTCGTTTCTTAATAATCTCTCAGGAAATTTACACAATTCCCTTTTTATCACGGCTTTGTGTAAATCTCTACATTCGTGTTCTGTGATAGGGTTCCTGATTGTATATCTAGAAATATGATATCATGTGCAGACCATTTTTTGCCGTCTGACTCGTTCAGAGCTGTCATTAAATTCCAATGAACCGACAACTATATTATGCTACTGATGTATACAAATTTCGACTCTATGTTATAGACCGAAGAGAGATTAAAACTGCAAAAAACAACGTGTAATCTAAACGTGATATGACTAATCGAATCAAAATTAGCGAATGATAACGAGTTAAATTAAAACCAACCTTTTTATATTGCGGTAGAGTTCATAGTTGTGAATTTCCGCGTTAAAACACAAGCTACGTTTGGATAGTTCTATTGAGAATTTCGCAATAAAGCGCAGCTTCCTGTTTCGGATAAGCAGCTATCGCGGGATGTTTTGCGAAGCAAACTCTAAATTGACTAACTTTTAAAATACACAATAGCAGTTTACATTATTGCGATTTAATTTTGAATAAAAGTTAGTACATTGAAAGACGATTACAATGTAACAAATGTACAATAGTTAAGCAACCACTTTTTATATTAATTATTACTAACAGTCAGATGCGTTATTAGCTATGGTGTAGAGAGGGAAGCATATGGGATTGTTCTTATCGTGTGTTACATGTTGAGGTACATAAAGCAAGCAATAAATATATTAGCTACCACATTTCTACTGTCAAAACATGATGTTTTATTAGTCTTAGGTATAAATGTATTTATGTTTCAGCAATTTTGTCAACCAGATATGTAACATTTTCGTTTAATCTTTATTTATCTAATGCAGTATTTTAAGTACACAAACTTAACTAAAAGTAGCGTAGTTTAAGCACGTTTCCAGTGCGCTATAAAATATTTTTACAGGCTGAAATAACTTAGATTTATACATCGTTTAAGAGGCTTAATTCCTAAGCTGACTTAATTAACATTTTTCTTTTATTATTTAATGTGAGTTAATAATGCGAAGAGGCGTCAAGAATAAATATTAACGGTAAATTGCATTTACTAGTTGTGAACTTATTATAATCCTGTTTTTATATTGCATACTCTTAAGAGTGGGCGCACTTATGACTAAACTATCTATACTATACTGTCTATCTATATATATACTATACTGTGCGATTGTTAATTATTGCGCAGTCAATTCAACTGTTTAGTTGCACAACTAAAAATCGAGTAGTGTGCACTTCTCCATATAAGCTCATAGGAATTAAACCGTGACTAAACAGTTGTACGATAGTTTAGTCAAAGGTTTGCGAGCACTCTTAGGGTATACAAAATTTTCTACAAGGCTGTATTGTTTCGGAAGTAAAACGCAGGACGCGGGAAACGACATTGACTTTTAGCTGGGTTAATTAAAATGTCAACGGCGTTTATTAATCAACGCGACGCGCATTTAACATTCGACCAACTATGGTGCGAGCTACAATAAAATAAATAACATTTAATCCCCGATGTAATTTATGTTATGTCTCTATGTAGAAACATGACATTGCATATGCGTGCAAAAATATTTGTAATTTTTTTTTCTACGCTGAAATCAAAGTAATAATACTTTATATACTATTTCTACATAAATAATATCATTTTTAATTTTAATCTGAATTATATGACATTAATGAACCTTCAATACCATACTGAAAAATTGTCTACATTAACTAGTATAGTAACCAATATTTAAATAAATGCTTGCAGCGTTATCGTGCGTGTGTCTTATCGGTGACGTCACGACACGTCATCAATCACCCTGCGGCGGGGAGTTGGGACATTGGAGGCTCGCGGCTCTGAAGTAGATCAGCTAGCTTACCTACCTAACACGCATTAAGTTCTTAACATAGTGCAGCATAATAAAAATATCGCTGGATATGAAACGGGATATGTGTGTTTTGACATATGTTTTTAAGTTATTCTTTTGTTTGATTTTCTTCATAAGAGAAGGGTAAACACCGAGATATCCATCGACGCAGAGATCCGCATCACCAGAGGAACTGCAGATGCCTTGCCGGCCTTTGAGGAAGTGATTTACTCGCTTCTTGAAGGACCCTAAGTTAATTAAGTTTAAATAGTATATTATAAATATATTACAGTAACTTATTGAAATTAAACTGTGTTCAATTGTTTTGTTTAGCTATTTTCCACTAAGTACTTAATTCTATATGTTTACTAAATAGGGTTGCCACTTTGTAAGGTAAAAAAATTGCTCTTACAAGTTTCTTTGTGAAATGCATTTTTTAAATTAGACCACCTTTTATGAATTGTCTTAAACACACGGCTCTAAGCTTTGTGAATATCTCGAGTTCGTGTAAAGAAAAACTTGTATATGTATAAAATAAAAGCTAAATTACTTTGAATAGGTCTAATGTAATTTGCTAAAGAAGACATTGAATTAGGTTAAGTGGCTTCGCTGTATTTATATTGTTTAATTTGTGACTATTCTATGTATATGTAATCATTAATTTGGGTATAAAAGCGCGCGCGCACCTTTGACTAAACTATCGCACAACTGTTTAGTCGCGCTTTGATTCCTATGAGTTTATACGGAAGTGCGCACAGTACTCGATTTTTAGTTAAACAATCTACAATCGCACAACAGTTGTTCGATAGTTCAGCCAAAGGTGCGCGCTCTTAGTTTATTAACTCTTAAGGTCTGTTTTCACTGTTATTGGTTCAGATATTAATCATACGGCGGTTACATCTTACGATGACCGTACGTGTCGTCGCCTCTGTGATGACTTGCGCAGGTCGCGCAATAAATCAACTTGATTAGAACACGCTGGATTAGACATTAATCATATAATATTAGCTACGCAACATTGCGTACTATTTGCTATAAAAGACCATTTTTTTAACATGAATACATTGCTAATGCTAGCTGATAACAATGGCATTAATTCTACGGATTTAAAAAATAGAACGACTACCATCTCTGTCTATCTACATGGGAGTAAAAGTGATGCAAGGCCTTCCAAACAAGATATGAAAATAAATACACTAAGAGCGGGCGCACACCTTTGACTAAAACAATCGCACATCTGTTGTGCGATTGTCGATTGTTTTGCAGCCAATTCAACTGTTTAGTTGCACAAGTATAAACCCCGTAGTGTGCGCAACTCATAGGAATCAAAGCGCGACTAAACAGTTGTGCGATAGTTTGATCAAAGGTGTGCGCACGCTCTAAGGGTCTGTCACGTTAATGAATTCCATGTATAAAATCTTGATGCGAATATGTCTACGTTTTGGAATTTTGAACGGACAAACAGAATCTTATGCGTGCCGATTACATATACATGCTTTCTTTTCTGTCTCTAATTGCCTTGCAACGTGAGTGCCTGTCGTCTACGCCTTGCTTTGTACGCAGCTTTATGACACTAGTGTCAAATGAGTGTCACACGGGCTAATGAGCAAAAAACTCAAGAAGGGGTTACGTAATGAGGAATGTATTTTTTAAATGTCATGATACGTTCCTACCAATGCGTTTTTTTATTGGTTATTTGTGTAATGGATTAACTAAATGATATAGACGAGCAGCGGGAACATCGATGAACAAATCGACGGACATGGACATTTGCAATACTAGAAGAACTGTGGTTGCATTGCTGTTCTTGAGGTAATACGCTCTTTGAAGGATACTAACACATGGTTGTTGGGCCATACAGCTGTGGACAGGTAGAATAGTTTGCGAAACACAGGTGAGAATTACCAACCACCAAGAGAGTACTGACGATCTGTCGTTGATACGCAAGGTGTCGATTTTATGCATCGGATTCTGCAGTAAAAATAAAACTTTTTTATAATCAATGTTATACGTTCGTATCGTAAAAAGAAGTATTCTTTAAAACGTTAAAATAATCCTGGAAACCTGCACTCTGAATGTAGCAAAGCTATCAAGGCGCTAACCGAAAAGGTGCTTAGACGTAGTTTTCTACCGAATTGTCCATTTGAATCGCGTTTAACGACACTCCGCCAACGTTCCGATAGTTCGCAACTTTCGACGCGATACCAAAAGAAGTTTCGTGTACGTGAGAAGACTGCAGTGAGATATCGAATTATTTCGGATCATGTTCTTTCTAAAAGTGCTCGTATATTTGATGTTTAAGTAAAAAAATTCTACTGAGTTTTTGTTTTAAGATTATCCTTTGTTCTTTATACTTCTACAAATACAGTACTCAGTTTCTATTTGTCGATATTTTTACTACATACACTTATAAGATACTAACTGTCACTCGCGACTTCACGCGCGCGGAAACAAGAAAAGCTTAATTAGTATTCTATGCGTTCTTCTAGAGTTCTAGGCTTATCTACATCTGTGCCAAATTTCATCATTCATTAAGTCATTCTGGAGACACATTCTAACAAACAGCAATTTATCTAAACTTTCGGATTTGAAATATCTATGAGATTAAAGACAGGTCATTGCTGTAAAACAAAAGACAATCAATAGTAGACGAGATCCATACTTTGTATCACGTCGATGTTCAAATGTTTACATTGTCCGGTATCTATGGAGATAGTAAATCCAGGTAGGTAGTTACTGCAAACAGCGCAGATTCTCACGAGTATAGACTCATTGCGTAACACGTTACTGTTATAGCTAAGCTAAGCGAGCTGGAATGGACAACTCGTGCGTTTTTAATAGCTTAGTTTATAGCATACATATGTAGAATAGTTACTAAAGGATTTAATAAACGCTTTTTTTTATCTTTTTTTATTATTTTATAAGGTGGCAAACGAGCAAGCGGCCACCTGAATCGGCCGAAAATGGCGAAGCGACCGCTGGCTCCGAGCCCCTCGGTGGGGACGTAGAGTGAGCTGGTGATGATGATGATGATGATGATGATGACCGTTGCCTATAGTCATTCGCAATAGCGGATGTGTTGCCTACCCTAAAGAGGATATTTCCTCGTCCTATGGGTCTCCTCCACCGTCAAATCCACGTTCCCTTTCCATCCTATCCTTATGAACTAAAGGGTGGGAAGAAAAAGGTACTAAAGTTGGGCCTTCAAGTTCGGTATTTCATTTATTGATTTTCATCAGTGCTGTTGAGTACATATCCGGATAATATGGTCAACGCAACTAACGCTCGAATGTGAATACTGCCAAAGTCGATTTTATCTTGTGATAAGTCGCACGCGAACCTTTCTCAATGGTCCTTAGTTATGACAATTTATGACTTCACATATTGATATACTGTCATAAAATGAGAATCTTGTTCTGTGAATAAAATAAACTAAGCTGAAGAAATCGTCGGTTGGGTAGAAAAATGGCAGTATCAAAATGTACATTTTTAAAAGAAAAGCATTTAAAGTTTTTAATTGATTAAATTCCTTTAAAGTTTTAATTTTTTTTTTAATGTAATTTTTCTCTTTAATCGACGAAATATCCTGTATATTAAGTTTTTTTTTAACCAAACGCATTAGATTATAAGGAATTAGATAAGTAAATTAAAAGGTGAGTTCGTATTGAGAATATATATGTGCAAAAGCAACTGATAAATGATGTATTGAATTATAAAATGAAGCAAATAATTCATTCGTTGGTGAAATAATACGTCCAATTAAATCGAACAAGCTTATCGACAGTCGTTCGAGGTTTTTCTCCACAACGTTGAAGGAGCCAAGTCATAACAATTATTTTTAATAAAGTATTATACGTGGTTACTTAATTATTATTTGTGTTCCGCTTTTTGGTATTTTGTTATCGTAATGAAGTACTTATATTTTGATAGAACGATGAAAATAATTCAGCCCGTGAAATAAAACAGATGCATTGTATATTGGAAAGAACGCTGTTTTTGTGGATTCCAAGTATTTACTCTTTCTCTAGATCTGCCATAGGATTGTATAATAATACAATTATAAGAAACAAACACGAATAACCTCAAATTAAAGCTATTTTGTTATCTTTTCCTGAAAAAAAAGCAGGTAAAACAATAGAAATAGGGGACGCACCCGCGTATTGGTTCCGGACAAATTGAATTCAATATTTTCTGGTTGAAATATCACAAACAATGCCCCCACAGAGTTTCCTTCCGGCGGAAGGAATACAGATAGACATCACAAATATCGCGACATTGAAGTTCCAATATATGAAATGCTTGGAAGTTAGCAATAAACAGAAATATAAATAATAAACATAAATTCCTAGCTAGGCTATTAAAAGTCTCTACAACTATAGATCTCGTCATCAGAAGAGTGTCATCATCATCTCCTCCTCCTTATCCTACTCTGTCATCCGTCATCTCAGTCATCACACCCTTCTTGATCATGTCACCTTTCACGCAATCCATCCATCTCTTTCTAGGTCTACCTCTTCCGATGTACCCCTCCACATTCATAACTAACGTCCTTCTTGTTACATGCGATTCATCCCTTCTCATAACATGCCCATACCACGTTAACCTTTTACTCCTTATTTTCCTGACCACTGGGGCTACTCTCAAACTCCCTCTAATATACTCATATAGTCATCAGAAGAGTGTATGCTGGCATATCTGTAGAGTCAATCTTTGAAGCTATTCGAGTATATGGCGTTGCTTTTCGAATCAAAGCGCCCCAGAACTGAATAGAGTAAGATGCTGTCAGCTTACGGAATAAATAAAAAATACCCGAAACCGCATTGAACCGGCGAGCGATATACATCGCTGAGCGAACGCTCAATACTCTAATACCGGTAATGGACGCCGGCACGCTCCGGCTCAGTTCGATTTTCCGAATCGTTTGCGCCGCACGCCGCAGCTAGATAACGAGAAATGTCGCGACTATCGTTTTATGTGCATCGAAGATTGCCAGAGCCACGCCAACGCCTTCTAACCTCCCGTTGATATCACCGAACCGCTCACCGCATTCCCTTAATATAATTCTCATGTTACAGCGAATAAAACAGATTTTTATTACTGTATAGTTTATTGCGAGTGTCGTTAGAGGCTTAAGCATTTTACTTGTATACAGGTCTTGAGTTCGGATCCCGCATTACCAATGCGGTTTGGAATGTCATGTATAAATTTCCTCTACATTAAGGTAGAAAATCATTAACATGCAATCTGCTCATATTTCCGAAAAAATTCAAAGGTATGTGTAAAATCAACCAACCAGCACGCATCAACACATGATTTTATCTTTAGCGACTCCCGCAATAGTTCCTGCGGGACGTAAGGGTTCCAAAACCGTTATAGAATCGCTAGTAAGCTACATTTGATTATTGGACCAGAAATCGCAAAGTAACATTTGTACGTACCAGGAACATGTGATCGGGAAGACGACTCTCATTCCTAAAGTATCTGAAACAATATAAAATAAAAGTAAAATATCGTCCGAGCATATAATAAGGATTAGTTTGTAATATTACTTGATGTTTTTTAAACATAACGCACATATTTTACTTATAAATAACTCACGGGACGTTCGTGATTGACAATTTCATGGCAATATATAATTCTATCGGTAAGTCTTTATGTAAATACAGAATATTATTTCCGTTAATTAAAATAATTGCCCGAAATATCATACATAAAGAAATTTATACGTACATTGATAAATATTGTGCTCTGTAGGATGATCTCACTTCGTTTATAGTCATTAGCCCACGCAAACAACTTCCATGACTGTATAAGAACAGGACAAAACAAATCAAAGTCGCAGATTAATCGAGAAGCAAATTACCGTAACCAATACACCTCAAGACAACTACTAAAACTAGCGATGGCATACAAGGACAAATTATATCTTAAATGTTGCCGGCCAATTATGAACTTGGTCCGTTTATAATGTTACTAAGAATACAAATAAAATATCAATTATACACCGAATGACGTGAAATTATGAACGATTCGAACAGTTTTCACTTTCACATCAGTTAAGATTATATCTAGTCACATTATAAATATACGACTTTCATAATATAACTGTAACATGTTCTCGAAGTACAAGACATACCAAAGTTTATAATGCACGTTACTGATGAATGTAGCGAGCGAAGCACGCACAGACAAAAGATTTTGATTAATCGCGCTGAATACAAGCTGGGAAAAGTGTTGTGAAATGTTTTTATACTCGGATGTAAGAGTAATTTGTATCTTTGTAACGGCTGAACTGACGAATGTAGTGTCATTTAATTCGTGTTCTTCCTCGGAGTCATAGTCAGAGGCTTGTTTATTAGTTTTTAGACATACTTTAAATCAACCTAAGGTCGTCCACTGCTAAACAGTGATAGAGCCCGCTTTAGCATCTTAGCCCGAATGGGCTGGCTCGCCCGGTGCAATACCACGACCACACAGAAGACAGGCGTGAAGTGGTAGCAATTCCGCGTACAGTCCGATGAGTGTGCGCCGGAGGCGCAAGTTTAGTCCCTTTTCCTTCCCACCCTTTTTCTTATAAGGTAAGGATGGGAAGGAAACGTGGATTTAACGCAGGAGGGGACGCATAGAAAGGGGAAATATCCTCTCTATGTGCATTTCCTCCATCCGCTATTGCCAATGTCTATGGGCAACGGTCGCTACGCCATTTTGGCGGATTCAGGTGGTCGCTTGCTCGTTTTCCACCTTATAATATAAAAAACCCGTAGGCCACAATCACCAATACATTCCCACAACCTTGATCAGGTCTATCTTAGGGGAAGGCTTACCTTTGCGTCGACCTGTCTTTAGCCGGCACTCCAGTACTTATCAACCCATTATAATAAGTGGTGTGTACAAGACTTACAAGACCTTTAAACACAAACAGACGTAAATCTCTTAAGAATACAAAGACATCTTTAAGTAATTTGTTTAATGTTTTAGAAAACTCGACGCTATTCGACGTGTGTACTGAGACGTGTGGGAATTCGACGATGCGAAATATCTAGAGTACATTATACACTGCCAGTTGTAAAGAAGTAGTTTGAGTACAACAACATAACTGTATGAAGCGATACTACTCTGTGACTATTCTTTATTGTCTAATAATAGCTGGGTTAGGATCTTTTATTTGTCACAATTTAATGACTCATAGCACGATTCTATGACTAATAAATGTTGTGTTTTATCATTGATAGATTACCTGATTAAGTCTAGCTTAAATGGGACAATATATGCTATGTTAAAGTGTTAAATAGTTCTAAGGCCTGGAATCTAGATTTTGATTTATAAACTAGATATGAATGGAGTTAGTTTTATGATCAAACATAATTAAGGTGAAAGGAAAGAATCGTAGAAACACATTGAAATATAGATATTGCTAGGCGTAACGTACTAATATATTTAGATGCATTTAAAGTTTTATAAAATTAAAAACCTACAAATTTTAGCTAACGACATCATCAGTTCAGACATCCCTATGTTCTCGGTGCCAACCCTAAGAAAGTGTTAGTCCACATAAGAAATGTATCAATTTTTCTTTCCTCGACCACTGGCGGCCAGTATCTCTTCCGTGTTCCGAAACAATTTGATTTTATTATCCGTGCGGGCGTTTCATGTTGCCCTCGGGAGTTTTTCTAATTTGCCCTACCTGTGATTCACCGGTGGCTCATCCGTTTGCGGTAATTGCAACGATTTAACATTCAGATAGCATTGAGCGAGCAAAGTGGCTGCGATGCATTAGTATGTGCAGCGAGATTAACTTTGCGAATGGACGTTTAATTAAATTTTACTTGTGTATTAGTTGTTACTCATTGTTTGCAGAATTTCATAGTAAATGAAGTTAAGACACCATAATGACAATAATTGTTTTAGGCAATATGGTCAATAGTTTGTTGTTCGGAAATATATTTGGAAAATCAACCGTGTTTGGATAATATTTTAATGTATTCCAAGGGTAAATCTGAAATATAAGAAAGAAAAGTTTGACGGTAGAGGAGACACATAGGAAAGGGAAATATCCTCTTTAAGTGCCTCTCTTGCTTCGCATTTGCAAGAAGTCTATGGCCAGCGGTCGCTTTGTCATTGTGAAGAATTTAGTTGGGCGCAGCTTGCCACCTTATGATAAAAAACTATTATACATAATAATCTATTTAATATATGCAAAAACAAAATAGATGTCTGATTCTAAGAACTGGGAACATAATATCCTTGTTACCGCCACATACGTTGTCTTGGCGTAATAATAGGCAAAGGACGTGAAGATCCGTTCCGCCCAGTTAATTGCACGTGTACGGCTGTATGCGGTCTACATCGGCAAACTATAATTAAACTGAAAACCTATTACTGGCTCGCTGTGTAAGATATTCAGAAAGCGACGCCTTTGACTCATTTCTCTGTTATAAGCGAATATTCTAAATATGATATCGATGAAGTTGTCCTTCTATCGTCGTTAATAATAAAATATCTACATATACCGTAAACTGTCCTTTTATATTAATAATCTTTATGAGACTAAGGGCCTGTCCCACCAAATTGTAAATTGTCTGATAACAATCTAACGTTTAAAATATGTGATGGAAATATCGGATTTTGTTACCTTATCTGACAGCGACATTTTTAAACTATCTGAGCCTCTATCAGTCAGCAGTGGGACAGGCCTTAAGAATTTATTTTCTGTATTAGTATTAAGAAAAAAAGGTAAAATGGTTTCGCGCGAAATATTTCCCTAACTTAAATTAAACCGAGTTTCGCCTGTTTGAGAAACAATAAAAAATAAGAGAAACATTTTTAAAAGAGATACTTGCCAGCCGTCGTAACTGTTTTTACTAACAAATTAAGGAAGTGTCCCGCCGGCCGAGTCGCAGATGAAATTAAGTAGGTTTGTTATCTTGGCGTCTACTTTCAGAGGACAAAAGTTTGGGAAATTACGTTTTCTGATATTGTGTACATGCGTCAATGTTATTTTAGGTTATCTTAGCATTCTAACGGACCGTTAATATATTCAATACTGTAACTATATTAGCCATCATACTATAAATGAGTAATTTTAGATGGATGTTTGTTGCTATGTATCCTTCAAAACTGATTAACGGATCTCGTTGACATTTTGCTCAGATGTAGATGATGTCTTGTTAACCTACTATTATTTTCACGATATTTTCAAGTGTAAGTGTTAAAGTATGTTGCTTGAATATTTA
>LD699455.1:8441896-8466320 GCA_003118335.3 Papilio memnon
GGATTCGAACCCAAGACCTGTAGATTACAAGTCAAGTGCTTAAACCACTGAGCCACCGACGCTCTAATTAAGTTATATGTGTAAGAAATAAGTGCATAGATTTAAGACCAAAGTTAACGGCGGAATATTGAAACGAAGTAACACTTCGATCCGTAATATCCACTTACAATCTAAACGTCAAAATTCTCATATAATTTGGAGTTTAAACGTGATATGCAGTTTATTTTCATGTCGTTTTAGTATTCGACCGTCAGACTATTAGAATCCAGGTATTTGTAACTAAATTGTGTTATTTTAATATTTACATTTGCTGATCACGAACATATCAAATAAACGACTTTAGCAATTATCCGTTGTGACAATAAATTATTCATGAATGTGTTTCAAGTTGAGGTTAGATTATCTTGAATATTGCTAATTGGATTAACTCAAGCCATAACACGAATTAACGTCCGTTCTATTGTATACACGTATTATTTGAACAACTATTAACATTCAAATGGATGGAAATAAATATTTAATTTTAATTAGAATTAGAAAATCAAAAAGCTGTTGCTCGCGACTACGACCAGGTGAAATTAAAAAAAAACAACCAAAATATAATCTATGTCACTCACTGATAACGTAGCTTTTTAATAGTGAAAGAATTATTAAAATCGGTCTAGTACTTTTTGAGTTATTTCAATACATACAAAAATACAAACCTTTCCTCTTTATAATATTAGTATAGATAACATAATTAACTGTCTAAAGCAATATCTTTACACAGATCCTTAGTAGTTCTTAGAAATAAGCTATCGTATTTTTCTGGAAAACTAAAATTATAATTGTTCAAAATCATCTAAAATAAAAAAAACGGTTCAGTTGTTTGTTAATTAAGTAATAAAATTACAATAATACGATATAATTTAACTTCTAACTTTTAAAGGGCGTTTTATCTTTAATATGAATTTTTCACGCGCCTTTTGATAAAATATAAATAAATTAAATATCATAATATAATGCTAAACATAAAAAACTAGCTATCGCTCGCTACTCCGTCGGCGTGGAATTAAAAAACCAAAGTGAATAAACTATGGGTTCTTCCAGACTATCCTCTACATCTATGCCAAATTTCATCGAGATCTGTTCAGCCGTTTAGCCTACAAACTCTAACAACCATCCATCTAAAATTTCGCATTTATAATATTGGTAAGAAGTAAGATTAGGTCTAAAATAGAGTAAAACAAACATAAGGTGATAAGTGCACAGTCGGCGTTGCTCAAAGCGTTATCTGCGATAGTCGATTGTGTGCACACGGGCTAACACGTAACACGGTACGGTAACAGTGGCCCCATTTTAACTTTTTTATACGCGTCGTCAGCCAGACGGTTTTTTGCTAGTTTTATGACTAACATATGACTGGCAAACTGGCTTGAATTTTTATCCTACGTTTATCATGCTTTGTGAATATGTGATTTTTTTGTTCGCCTCTGTTTATTTCAACACGCTTCATATCGTACTTAGGTTTTTCATTTTTGCTACATTACTTTTAACTTATCAGGTCTTTTAATATGCTTTTAGGGTATATTTAGAACTAAATATAAATACATTCAAGTTATTTGACAACTTAAGGACTTAAAGGTTGGCAACGCCTGTAGTTCCTTTAGTATTGAGGATGTCCACAGCCGTCGTTGACAGCCTCTGTTCCAGCCGCTTGTTTCCCTTCTCTTATAAAAAAAAAACAATAAAATTTTACGTATTACTGCAAGAATAAAATATTGCTTCTTCAAAAAACGACGTCGGAATCTACGTTTGAGACGGGACTTGCAACACGAAACCCACTTGGGGTTAGCAATCCCTTTGAAGGGATTCTCTGGTGTTAGTTCAATAATGTATGCTGTGACTTGAATACCAAATTACGATTTTCAATGACAAGATTTATGAATTTAAGCGCGAAATTCTATTTAGCGATATAGAAACCTCTTTATTTTAAAAAAGGTGATACGAGGACATTACGCTATTTTTATAATACAGAATTTTCTCTTTAACACATAAATACGGTGCTTAATTGGTCTTTTCCGTATTCGAACATACAAATTATACATTTAAATAAACAACAATTTATATGAAGTACAAAACAAAAGATATGACCCAATAATAATTAATAATCGATTGACGTATTATTATATTTCTCACGTTCCGATGGCCTCAATGACAACTATCCTCGGTGCATATTAATATACTGAGATATCACAATGATAACCTTAATTGAACTTTATTCATTATCTAAACAAAGTTTAAAATTGTATGCAATATCTAAGATGTGAATGGGCTGATAAGTGTGAAACATTATTTTTCTAACATTCAATTTTAGCACATATGAGTAGATACATACGTTTGATAATTAAATGTAAAGTAGGTGTGGAAAAGATATGCTTGGTGGCGCATAAAATCTAGTTAAATAGCTTTAGGAAGTTTTTCTTTCAACTACGTAATCATGCTTGTTAGTTTGACGTTGTGTTTTGTTATTAATGTAATTAAATTATACTTATCTCAAACTATACGTGTTTAATTGAAAAAAATAGAGCGCATAAATGTATAGATTTATCTAGAATAATTAAATAGGCCTATAATCCATAAAACAATCAAGATTATAGCAATACTTGTCTATTGTAAACCCATAAAATAACTACAAAATATTTTACCGAAGGGAACGTCCATTTATTAAGAACTAGCTTTCGCCCGCGACTCCGTCCGCGTGGAATTAAAAAAACAAAAGTGAGCCTATGTGTTCTTCCAGACTATCCTCTGCATCCATGCCAAATTTCATCGAGATCCGTTCAGCCGTTTAGGCTACAAACTCTAACAAACATCCATCTATCCATCCATCCATCCATCCATCTAAACTTTCACATTTATAATATTAGTATGAAGTATGATATGACTGTACTGTACATTGCCAGCATCGTTTTTCTCCTTATTCATTGTTGATTAACAAAATGAGCAATGTATATCGCTCAGTTCAATAAGCTTAGTACAATGCTCCCTTGTTTGTTCATAGATCAGGTTACATACATTATTACCTAGTGTTAGTGTCAACACTTTCGCCGCCACACGTCACCTTCCTGTTTCGCAATACAATGAATCTTTGTGACTCTCACACGTGTATGCTTATCGGCATTATCGGCTCTTTATCGGTCGTCGACGTGTAACGATTTCTGTGCTGTACTTACGATATTTGTTATACAAATATTGTCAACTGGACGCCATTTCGATGTTTTAATATTTACAGTTGAGTACCGTCGAGTGGGCAGTTGAGGACTTATTGAGGACGAACGCACGAAAGGGGTTAATTGGATTCGAGCAAGCATTTGCAATAAACACATAAAATATTTTGTGCATAATATTGTAAAACTCAATAAAAGAGATGTAACAGTTTCTTATTACGTTACTAAAGTAAATAGTCCTTATCTCTGAATCTATGACGCATGCAGTATTGTTGATAAATTGGGTATGTTAAATACTAGCTGTAGCTCGCGACTTTGTCCGCGTGAAATAAAAATATATGTTACTGACAGATAAATTACCTTTCTAAAGTTGAAACAATTTTTGAAATCGGCCCAGTAGTTTTTGAGTTATTTGCAATACATACAAAAATACAAATCTTTCCTCTTTATAATATTGCTATAGATAGTTGGAGTATACCAATCATATAAAATAATATATTTTGTAGAAATTTCGTAAGCAAACAAAAATGAGCGCATTCAGAGTTCAGTATAAACGGGTTTGCTAAAGTAAAGATTTATGCATGTATCCTGGTTGCATGGTGCATGCATGCGTACAATGGGACACAAAGCCGGCTGTAAGCATTATCGCTGTTCCATAAAGAATACAGCCTTTGAGCGGAAAGCGAATGTAGACTTTATTCAACGTTATTCTGAATTTCTGATATAACTTTTCAAAAGGAAAGCCTGTAAAGGTTTTTTTTTCGGTTTGCGAACAAGATCCGTGTGGGAATTTTATTTAAGAGCCAGACAAAATTATCGGTCGTACGACTGCTTTATTTTTGCATCTTAAAAGAAATCCAGATGCAATGGTTCTCATAATTTAAAATCAAAGCATTAATAATGAAATATCCAAGCTCAGATTGAAAATATAACAAGCAATAATCTGTACTAATGTTATAAAAAGGAAAGATTTGTAATTTTGTATGTATTGAAATAACTCAAAAACTACTGGGCCGATTTCAAAAATTCTTTCAACATTAGAAAGGTAATTTATCTGTGAGTAACAAATGCTATGTTCTTTATTTCACGTGGACGATATCGCGAGTAACAGTTAGTTAGAAATACATCTTAACCGCCAAAACTTGCGTACGAACTTACATAAAAATAATCAGATTTAGCCACAATATCAAAAGCCAGACAAATATAATCTAGATATTTACAGCTATTGGTTGTTTATCCAGGATGTAAACTACAAAGAAATAGAATACAAAGTATAATTTTTTACGGAAAACTATACTTTGTATGCCATTGAATACTTTTACAAGGACACTTGCATTAAACAATCGTATTTACGACGTGGAACCGAAATAACTTGGACTTTACACGAGAAAACATTCATGAAATAACATTTTGTATTCTGTTTATCCGGTAAATGAGTTTGTATCAACGGGAATAATGAAACGGCCTCTTTTTACCATTTTTATTTTTTCACAACCAACTATTGACAACGGTATGTTTTTATGAAAGTTTTCAAAGGATTGCAGTATTATATACCAAAAGGTGATATAATTTGGATTATATTAGAAATTTATTTCTTTAAAATAGAATATCAGCAAACAATCTATACTAACATAATAAAGCGTAAACACACACTTCTTCGTTGCCTAAGATGTCGGCAATTACAAGATATTTTAGAATAATTCTTTCTTGAATAAAAAAGCCCTACACTCACGACACCCTTTAAGCTATATATTTTCACATTATCAAACTTAAGGGGTAAATAAATTGGAAAAAACCTTCATGAGGGACAGGAACCAAGGTTATTATGGCAACGGTAATTTTGACAAATGTAAAGAATAAAATAAAGTTTTACAATTTCATGCGGATGAAGCCGCAAGGGAACAGCTAGTCTTAATATAAACGAACCTTATTTAAGGTAAAAAACGGGTAGATATTAACACCTCTATAAAAAATGTACCGTAACTCCGTAGTGATGTTACAAAATTACGTTATTTGTTATCATAAACTGTAAAAAATATCTTATTTTCGCGTTTTACGATTAACATTCATGTCACGTAAATATTTTATTACTGTATCACAAAACGTATGAGCGGAGTCACGAGCGACTGAAAAAAATTTGCTTAGCGAAATAAGCGTTTCGTTACTGAAACGCGTATGAAAAAAATATTAACATTTTTTCACATAAGGCGAAATAGCAATCATTTTATATTGAGTGACCGATGGTAACTATACTCTGGGAAAAAAATCAAAGATAAAAGAAATTATTTATTAACCAAAAAAAAAAACAAAATTAAATATATTTAACTAGCATGAAGTCAGACAAGCCGCATTTAGGTAGCGTTACTAGCAAAGGCCTAGTTCTAACTTGGGTAGACTCGAGTCCTTCTGTGGAGACAAATATGAAGTGACAAGACCAATTAGAAAATCATAAGATTGCTTCTAAGTAAAAATTAACACTGAATTTAAAAATTTTGCGCCATAAAAGTCTAGATTCAACAATTGTTAGACTTTAGGCATAGATTAAGTTTGTCGCCAGCTAGTATCAAATGTTCTCGAGTCAAGGTTACATTATGTTTTTGTTCTGTCCCGTCTGTTTTCTCCGTCTGTTCGCTTTGATAAATACTTGATTTTATTCATGTCACTAGACGTATTTGTTACAATAAAAAAATGTATTACTCTTTGCGAATCCTTTACTATACCACGGCATCGTATATTTTATTACAAGATAGTGTACATATTTTATTTTGTAACTCAAAAACATTAATTTAGATTTAGAAAATGGAAAAATATTGACGCACAAAAGTCGAATATTTCAGGTTCCGACTAATATAATGAGGAAAAAAATCTTACTAATATTATAAATGCAAAACTTAAGATAGATGGATGTTTGTTAGAGTTTGTAGCCTAAACAGCTGAACGGACCTCGATGAAATTTGGCATAGACATAGAGGATCCGGAAGAACACATAGGCTACTTAGTTTTTTTTTATACAACACGCGGACGAAATCGGAAGCCAAAGCTAGTTCATTATAATTTATTCCATTCAAACTTCGCCAACATAACATAGTACCTATAGATAATGTGATGACACTTTCGGGAGGGCCAATCCATAAACGTCAAGCCGTTTGTCGTCAATAAGCGGTCCCGGGCGTAGCACACAATGCCACACAATGCCGGCATCTCATTACCGCTGATTGCCACCACGCCATCTGTGTGTGCTATGTGCAACTAATAGACACAAGCAACCGATCGACATACTATTGAAGTATTCATCAGCGTTACATTTAATACTAGCTTTCGCCTGCGACTCCGACCGAATGTTTTGTGTTCTGTTTTATATCTATACCAAATCTCATCAAGATCCGTTAAGCAGTTTAGGGTATAAACAAACATCAATCCATCCATTGAAACTTTCGTATTTACAATATTAGTAAGATATAAACATTTAAAAAAGACATATTTTTTTCTGAGCTGAGCATCAAGAAAATTAGACGCTAAGAAAATTTGTACTGAGATAATATTCTACGAATTGATTTCCAATACTCTACTGGCTAGGTTACTATAATTTATTTCTAAAAACAATTGATATAAAAAACCGGTCGGTTATTATGTTTGTTTTCTACGGAAAATTAATGTGGGGCGCTACATTAATCTTAGTGATTGATCCTTGCCTTCTAAACAAAGGTTAAGGCAGTCTAAAGGAATTCCTTACATTTATATTTCACAGAAAACAAAAGCCTCAGACAAAACATTAAGTGTTTTTTTCTGCGTTAATTTATTACCCTTATAAAAAATTCTAGAAAAATACAAGCATACTGTTGGATACGCTGGGCGTTGGACGTTACTTAGTCTTTGCCAAATTACCTTGAATACTCTATGACCGGACGACTGTCATCTTTAACTTTTGATTGTGTGTGAAAGAAACATTAATATCGGAAATAGAAAAATAATTATGGAGTTTTATTTCAAGAAATAACACACACCAAGACCATATTTGTAATATTAATATTTTATAGTATTCTAAGGAAAAATGTCGCCATTTTTTTTGGACCTCCTTTCGCTTGCCTGTAAAGATTTTATTGCTATCATTTATATTTATAACGGTCATTTTTTCGTGCATGACGCGTCAGGTCTGTCGCGGACGATTTTTTCCCGCCTTTTTGCCGGTCAGTGGACAAACATTTTTCACGGAAGGTCGTTTGATCGACACCCCGTATCGTCGTAATTGGCCTTTGTAGGTGAAAATTGTTGTTTAAACGTGGTCACCCGCAATGTTATTGCATCCCTCAGTGTAGTTTCAAATTTGATATTACAAAAAAACACTTAAAAAAAGAATAACTGTTAGTCATGCTATTTTCTATGTATGTCTATTTTCAGTTACCACGGAAAGCACATGTGCTGAGTGGTTTTTAAATAAATAAAATAAATAAGAAGACATTATTTTTGAAAACATTTTAGTAAGACAAGTTCATTGCACTTTAACATCGTCATTAAATAAATAAATTGAATAGATCAATAATTATTATAATAGTTTAATCGATTTAAAAAATAAAAGTATGTCGTAAGTCCATACTGTTAAAAGAGTTCGTATTTTACCCTTGATATGACCTTCAAATACTCCAAAGAGAAAGCGAAACGAATAGAATTAAATATTAATCACAATTACGTATCGACATGGCAACTCATTTCATTCACGATATCAAAATCGAGACATCGATCACGCAACAAAATTGATTCCGTGTCCGAATGATATCTGATTTGTTTTGAAAGGTCGCTATTGTCTTCGCTTTTGATTTTGTTACCGCACAATACAATATCAGATACAACTGGGATCGTGCGAGTGTTGCGTTGTTCATAAACGATTTATAATTGTTCTATGAGTTTGACAAATAACCAACGATTGTTAAAACATGTTGAAAATATTACAACGAAGTCATTGATAGTGACAGCAGAGATGTTATCAAGAGTATTTGTGAGAACATTTACGTACGCGTAATCTACGTTACTAATACGTTTTCGAAATATTCGTGATAACCCCTTATATTGTATAATATTTCATTCGTTATCGTAATAAAACAACTGAATTAATAACTAGCGCTTGTTTTTACTTTGTTCAGTGATCCCTAAAACTGATTAATCTGTACAGAAAAAATTATGTAGGTAGTTTCATATATCTAGTCAAAATAATGTACGTATAATCTATACTAATATAATAAAGCGTAAACACACACTTCTTTGTTGTCTAAGATGTCAGCAATTACAGCATATTTTTGAATAATTCTTTTTTTTAATAAAAAACCCTACAATTACGTCACGCTTTAGGCTATATTTTCACGCTATTAAACTTAGGGGGTAAATATTTTGAATAAAAACTGTAATGTGGGAGAGAGACCATAAGTTGCTGCCAACATCAAGGAACCAAATTGCCATGCTTTGTCATCACGTCATGTCATTTTGACATTTGCAATTGATAATTTGACAAATGTAAACAATAAAACCGCATGGGAACAGCTAATGATGTATATAAAATGTGCAACTAAAACTCATAAAATTTCCATGTCGTCAAGAACTCCAATTTAAGCGGCGTCAAATTTTCAACGGGCGACAATATTACGACCACAATCGTCTACCCCCATTTCGCTCACCCTCCGACAAACGCACAATAACAATTCACACAACGAGATAAGTAAAAATACGAGCTTATTAAACCGTAAAATGTAATAATGGGGAGTCGAAAGTCAACAATGGTCGATTCCGAACGCCATTATGCTCCTGGTATGAACGGCCGCCATTTTGCGAACACACCGGTCTAAATCTCACCCTAAGTTATTTTTTCATTAACAATGACACGCAAGCCATGTGCTAGTTCGTATGACGTCATTTAAAAAGTATAAATCGAAGGTAATAAAAATCTGTCACATATTTAATACCTTGTGAAAAAAGCGAGCACTTATGAGATTTCTATTAGATTCAAGTTGAATTAATCTTGAACGGCTAAATCTGAACTGCAATTTAATTAAACGTAATTAAATGTTTACGTGGTAAAGAATAATAACACATTATTAATCTCGGCCTCGGTCTTCAAGGAAATCTTATAAATATCAACACGTGAAGTTCCGTCTACGCTGGTTCTCTGGGGGATTTTCTAGTGATGACATATAGTATATGACCCATTACCTGACCCATTATGTCATCTAGAATGTTCCTTTGTTATGATTGCTTGAATAAGATCAGCATTAAAATGTCAATAATATTGAACAGTAGATGCTAGTAACCTTTGTTGCACGAATAGGCCGGGTCTTCTTGTGCAATACCACGACCACACACAAGCTTGAAGTGGTAGCAATTCCGCGTTTCGTCTGATAGTGCGTGCCAGAGGTGTACTTTGAGTCTCATTTTCTTGCCACCCATTTCTTATAAATATACTTCAATTAATTGTAGATAACGCCACTGGATTAGCCGATATAAAAAACAAAAGTGAGTAGCCTATGTGTTCTTCCAGACTATCCTCCACGTCTATACCAAATTTCATCGAAATCCGTTTACCCGTTTAGGCTACAAACTCTAACAAACATCCATCCATCCATCGCTGTCGAACGGAATAAATAGTATCCTATGTCAGTCTCCTGGCTCTAAGCTACCTCCTCACCAATTTTCAGCCATATCGGTACAGCCGTTCTTGAGTTATAAGTGGTGTCACTATATATGGTATATATATAGATCAGCATTAAAATGTCAATAATATTGAACAGTAGATGCTAGTAACCTTTGTTGCACGAATAGGCCGGGTCTTCTTTTTCACGCAAAATACGCGCTAGCCGTGGAGTTGCGGAAACCGTAGCCCCTACTACTACTACTATATATAGATGTCTTTCTTGGCCATCTTATGACATAAAAAAACATAATGTTACTACTGTTTAAGTATAAACATGTGTCTCTGAAATATGGTAACAAGCAAACGCGAATGGTATAAATAAATAAGTACGTACTGGTCAGTTGCTGTTGTCACTAGAATATAGAGGAGGTCGAAATTGACAAGGATCGTCTACAATTCTGAGTATACATTCATGAGCAATTTACATCGCAAGCAATAAATTGGAACTGTAGTATTGGTGTCATCACTCAAGACTTTTTAACACACGAAGATTTTCTCGTTTAAACTATTGACAGACGACAACACTTATTGTGTTAATAAATGTGTGTTATGTTCTTCACCAGCTCACTATGGGTCCCCATTGGAGGCTCGGAGGCAACCCTAAGGGGTGACTAGGCCATAGTCAACCACGCTGGTTGTGCGGGTTTGTTGTCTTCACACATATCTTTTGAATTTCTTCTCCGATATGTGCAGGCATCACGATGTTTTCCTTCGCCGTAAGAACGTCGGGTAAATTATGTACGTATGAAATTCGAAAAATCACATTGGTACATCGCGGTTTCGAACTCAAGACCTGTAGATGTACAAATCAAGTGTTTAAACCCCTGAGCCACCGACGCTCGTGGCCACGTATTTAACCGAAAATAAAAATACTGATATTTCTCGTAATTACGATGTAAAACTTTATAACATAGCTTATGTTGCAAGAATGTTGCAGCTGTAAGATAGCAATTCCGATAAGATCACAACTTTATTACCAAGAACTAGCTGTTCCCTTGCGGCTTCATCCGCGTCAAATAAATTATTTCATACTTTACCTACATTTGCCATTTTATCAATTGCAAATGTCAAAATGACGACATGATGACAAACCATGGCAACCTTGCTTCCTTGATGTTGGCAGCAACTTATGGTCTCTTTCCCACATTAGGGTTTTACCCCCTAAGCTTAATGGCGTGAAAATATATAGTCTAAAGCGTGACGTAAGTGTAGGGCTTTTTATTAAAAAAAGATATTCAAAAATATGCTGTAATTGCTGACATCTTAGGCAACAAAGAAGTGTGTGTTTACGCTTTATTATATTAGTATAGATTAGATTAGGAATTACAATAACAAGTTCAGTAATTAAAATTAATTAGAATATATGTAATATTCTAGAATGTATGACGCATAAAATTGAACGGTTGAACACAGCCCACATCTGAGTAACCGTTATCTGAGTTATGGTTAATCTAATATATAGATTGGTAAGTGCATATTGGCTCGTGGTGTTATATGTGCATAACCTGTGTGTTAGTTACAGTCAGTCAATCGCTTGATCTGTAAAGTATTATTGACTAGCTGTTGCTCGCGATTTCGTCCGCGTGGAATTAAAAAAATGTAGCCTATACTCACAGATAAATTACCTTTCTAATGATTTTTTTTTTAAATCGGCCCAGTAGTTTTTGAGTTATTACAATACGTACAAAAATCTAAAAACACAAATATTTACCATTTATAATATTAGTACAGAAGAAGCAGTCATACTAGCAACACTGTCAAATCATTTTAGAACCCAGTCGTGAGGCGTTGTTGACATTATTCGAAGGTCTTTGCTGCGCTGAAGTCAAGACTATTAAACAAGGAATTTTAGACCCACGCGCCAAACTGATGTGAACCAAGTATACGCGGTATTATTGCCACAGAGATAAGAAATAACGGTTTTAAGGAGTAAGTACGGAATATCGACTAAGTTAAATTTTAATTAGAACTAAATAGAATTTGTCATATAAAAGAAACATGTTAATATTCTTTTGCTTACGACGTTACTGTGTGGGCTGATTTGATTTCAAAATAAATTACTCCAAAAATATTAAAATTGACAATGTTATTAACGTTTTTCAACATGGGAATAAAAAAAACGACATTCAATTTAAATTATATTAATATCATACGAGATGTTTCGGTTTTAGGTTAGGGTCGTTGACCTCCGTGTGAGCTCTATATTCAATTAAACATTCAATAGCGAGCCTCCGGGGTCGACGAGCCATTATATCGCATCGCAATTAATTTCTGTTCACAGCCTACAAATTACAGAATGCTTCGTTTCACGTAACTTTGAATAGAATCTGTTGCATTCAAATTGCCAACATTCTTTGAAAGATAAACCTTTTCATCTAAAACTTATTAAGTTAATCTATACGTGATAGCAATCTAGATTACTTAACAGTGGTAGAACCCGCTTTAACATCTTAGCACGAATGGGTCGGCTCGCCCGGTGCAATACCACGACCACACAGAAGATAGGTGTGAAGTGGAAGCAATTCCGCGTTTCGTCTGATGAGTTCGGTGCCGGAGGCCCATTTTTAGTCCCTTTCCCGTACCACCCTTTTCTTATAAGGAAAGGTTTGGATGGGAAAGTTGATTTGACGGTGGAGGAGACTCTTAGTTTCTTTTGTGTCAAAGGAACTTAAACTGACCTCAGTGTTCAGTTTCACAAGGAACCAACTTTTAATGCACCATAGTTTGTTGTAAAAATTGTTATTGCTAACTTAGGAATTCTTCAGGTAAATTGCTTTTTTATTTTATTGGTTTTCAAAGTTCTTACTTAACCTTATGCGATTCGTAACTTTTAAACGGGTTAATTGAGTTTTTTAAATTTTCTGTATAACCTAACTCTACACGTGTTTAGACACGTAGACTTCTAACAGTGGTAGAGCCCGCTTTAACATCTTAGCACTGTAGGGTCGGCTCGCCCCAAGCAATACCACGACCACACAGAAGACAGACGTGAAGCGGGAGCAATTCCACGTTTCGTCTGATGAGTGTGGTGCCAGAGGCCCTTTTAGTCCCTTTCCCGTACCACCCTTTTCTTATAAGGATATGACTGGATGGGAAAGTTGATTTGACGGTGGAGGAGACGCATAGGAAGGGGAAATATCCTCTTTATGTGCGTTTCCTCCGTCGATTTAGAGTAGGCAACACATCTGCAATTGCGGATGTTTATGGGCGGTCGCTTCGCCATTACGGCGGATTTAGGTGGCCGCATGCTCGTTTGCCACCTTATTATATTAAAAAAAAGTAATCTAATTGTTAAACAATACTTAAATACAGATTAATCGTCAATCACAATTAGAAACAAATCGTGTATTATTCAAGGTAGCATTCTTAACCGTATTAATATAGGTTAAAATAAACATTAATTATAATATCAAAAGACGACGTCAAAAAGGTTTGACGTAACTTTAATCCTGTGACGTCATAAATTTCGTAACCCTTATCTTATAACCTTATATTTAAATTCAGTGTCCACGAAAATGTAAATCATCCTTTGTGCCTATTTTAATTAAAGTAGGCAGAGGTAGCGTGTAATGTTGCAAGGTAGCGGACGTCTAATATCTTGGGATTAAAAAGTCTCCTTTGCCTTTTACTCCGCAATATACTAAATTACGCTATTAAAGTGTATAAAGACGCTGTTATCAATATTCTACTAATATCTATAGTTAAAGGTTATTTTTTATTAATAACTAGCTGTTCGCGTGCGTCTTTATTTTACTGTTTACATTTGTCAAATTCTCAATTGCAAATGTTATAATACCAATTACCGTACTATGGCAATCTTGCTTCCTTGATGTTGGCAGCAACTTATGGTCTCTTTCCCACATTAGGGTTTTTATCCAAAATATTTACCCCCTAAGTTTAATAGCGTGAAAATATATAGCCTAAAGCGTGAGGTAGGTGTAGGGCTTTTTATTAAAAAAAGAATTATTCAAAAATATGCTGTAATTGCCGACATCTTAGGCAACAAAGAAGTGTGTGTTTACGCTTTATTATATTAGAATGGATAAGCACTAATGCAACTACGAATTTATTTGAAAAATCGTTTTGCATAATCATAAAAAAAGCTTATCTCTGTGTATAGTTAATCTGTAGATACCTGGTCTGTTATTACGCCGCGATCGACAGAAGAATTAAAAGTAATTGTGGACCGGATCTCAAATGTCGGCCACGTAGAAACCAGATTTAATACATGTAACCTACCTTTATTATGAGTTTCCACTAGTTAAAGAATAAAATAAAAACGATTTTTGTTGATATTATACTATTATATATGTGAAAGTTTACATGGATGGATGTTTGTTAAGAGTTTGTAGTCTAAACGGCTGCACGGATCTGGACGAAATCTGGCATAGATGTAAACATAGTCTGGAAGAACACATAGGCTATTTACTTTTGCTTAATTAATTCTACGCGGAAGAAGTCGCGGGCAAAAGCTAGTTTAAAATAAGTGAAAGCAATAATTTTAGTAGCAAAGATATGAAATGGTCTCTTGAAAATTTTCGCATACTATTTCCTATTATACAATGAAGTGACAAACGAGCAAGCGGCCACCTAATTCCGCCGAAATGGCGAAGCGACCGCTGCCCATAGACATCCGCAATAGTAGATGCGTTGCCTATCCTTAATCGACGGAGGAGGAGACGCACATTAAGAGGATATTTCCCCTTCCTATGCGTCTCCACTGTCAAATCCACTTTCCCATCCAATGCTTTCCTTATAAGAAAAGGGTGGAAAGGAAAGGGACTAAAGTTGGGCCTCCGGCACCACACTTATCAGGCGAAACGCGGAATTGCTTCCACTTCACGTCTGTCTTCTGTGTGGTCGTGGTGCACCGGGCGAGCCGACCCATTCGTGCTAAGATGTTAAAGCGGGCTCTACCACTGTCCTATTACAAGAATTGAAAATACTAGTAATGTGCCATCTGCTTTTTAATATATTATACTAAATGTTATTTGGTAACATCGTAATATGAGTGAAGTCAGGAATTTTTATTAAATTATTTGACGGCCATAAAGTCACCCGTTTTATTGATATTGTTGAATATAACCGAGTTCAGGCGCGTTTCCAACGAGTTTTATGACTTACGTTAAATTTCATTTCGTTACTCGGAAAAATGGTTTAAAATGATTAATTCTACACGAATAAGGATGATGTCTTGATAACTTCGTTTTCAATTGAACTAATTAAATATCTTCAACACGTCAAGGTTTGTTTTATTGTTTTAAGATACGTAACAAAGTGCATCATTAACAAAATTGTTAGTAGCCCCGCCGGAAAGTGACCAATCACATCTCGAAACACATTTGAAGCCACATAGAGCTGCGACCGCATTATAAGCGAGAGCGTAAGCGTGAGATGAAACGTGAATGATTTAAGTAATTCACAATTTTTATTTCTATTTAATTAACTACAATATTAATGACAAAATTGTTATTTTATAATAATTATCGAAATTAAATTTACTATCACGAGATAAAAAAAAATAGCAATTACACAAAATTATGAATAAATACATTACAATCTATCTTACTAATATTAAAAATGCGAAAGTTTAGATGGATGGATGTTAGAGTTTGTAGTCTAAACGGCTGAACGGATTTAGATGAATTCTGGTATAGATGTAGAGGATAGTCTGGAAGAACACATAGGAATCTCACTTTTTGTTATTCCACGCAAACGAAGTCGCGGGCGAAAGCTAGTTAATAATATAGTACCAGTAGCAATGTTTAAATAAATGTATATGTATGAAATACTATGATATAACTTTATATGTTAGATTCCGCTACCTCCACTATGTACGCACCCTGTTCAGTTTAATTCACGCAATCAAACACGCCATCAAGCGGGCTATAATTAAAACATTTAATAACACCGGAGCAGTGAGACTATAAAAATCATTATGCTAATTACTGTTGGAGGGACCTCTATTATTTTGAAGCAATCATTCTTCCCGTTGGACGATTTATGGGAGAATAAAATTACGTTATGTGGTTAAAAGTCGATTGTTATTCTTAGATTCGAATTTTTATAACAATCTTTAGGTTTTTTAACAATTTTATGATTCTAGCTGTATTAGTATTAGCTTTCGCCCGCAACTCGGTCTGCGTGAAAGTAAAAAAAAGTGAGTAGCCTATGTGTTCTACCAGACTATTCTCTACGTTTATGTCAAACTTCGTCGAGATCCGTTTAGCCTCTTAGGCTACAAACTCTAACAAACATCCATCCATTAAGAACAAACCTTTAATACTTCTTACTCTCAATGAATGCACTTATTGAACAACACTTGTACATCTGGTATGCGTCACTTACAATCACGTCGGAAGCACTATTCATGTTATAAAATATAGATTACTAGCTTTCGCCCGAGACTCCGTCCGCGTGGAATTAAAAAAAAACAAAATCGAGTATCCTATGTGTTCTTCCAGACTATCCTCTACGTCTATGCCAAATTTCATCGAGATCCGTTCAGCCATTTAGGCTACAAACTCTAACAAAACCATACATCTAAACTTTCGCATTTATATTAGTAAGAAATAAGATTAGTACGATATTTTAAAGAATTAACCGGTGTTTATTACACTTGGAAAGGACAATATACTAAATGACGTATGGCAATGATTGGTGGATGTTTGTTAGAGTTTGTAGCCTAAACGGCTGAACAGATTTCGATGACATTTGGTATAGACGTAGAGGAAAGTCGGGAAGAACAAAAAGGCTACTCAATTTTGATTTTTTAAATTCCACGCGAACGCAGTTACGTGCGAAAGCTATAAAAACCACAGTCTAACTTTTGATATATTCCAAGTTCTGTACCAACACCGATGTTAATACGGCTACATTTTTAATTAAGATCTAAGAAGATTTAAGTTAAGAGGAATATCTTTATACTTGGAACATTCTTCTTAATTACGCGACAACCGCGACGCGGGCGCGGCCGGTACTTTGTGAACTCGCCTAATGAATATTTAATATGCCATCCTTATGTAAATCGTGCTCCCATTCACTCGCCCCTCAATCCCTAGTGGTATTGAGTTAGGAATTTGATAACACGATAATTGTAAATGCATTACGATATCTATCTATACTAATATAATAAAGCGTAAACACACACTTCTTTGTTGCCTAAGATGTCAGCAATTACAGCATATTTTTGAATAATTCTTTTTTTAATAAAAAGCCCTACACTTACGTCACGCTTTAGGCTATATATTTTTTTACGCCATTAAACTTAAGGGGTAAATATTTTGGAAAAAACTCTAATGTGGGAAAGAGACCATAAGTTGCTGCCAACATCAAGGAAGCAATATTGCCAAGGTTTGTCATCATGTCATGTCATTTTTACATTTGCAATTGATAATTTGACAAATGTAGGTAAACAATGAAATAAAGTTTTTATAATTTCACGCGGATGAAGCCGCATGGGAACAGCTAGTATATTAATACAATTGGAACCCTTACTATTGAAGCTATTATGTAAAGTTAACAAATAAATTCTAAATTCGCTGAAATATAGACTGCAAAATCAGATGCGTTGATAACGTAAGCCGACAGAGGAGTGAACGCGGAGAAAGAGGAATGTCGCGTTCTTCGTCAAATCCACTTCTCAAGCTTTCCTTCTAAAATGCTGGGAAGAGTAAGGGAATTAAAATAAGGTCAGCGCTGATCAGACGAAACCCGGAATTGCTTCCACTTTACGGCTTCTGTGTGGTATTACATAGAGCGCGCAACTCATTCGAAGATGTTAAACCGGACTCTATCTTCGACTCCGTCCGAATTAAAAAAATACAAATGTAAGTAATTTATTAGTTTTTAGTACTATTCTTTTAGACTATCCTCTACATCTGTGCCAAATTTCTTCGCGATCCGTTCAGCTGTTTAGGCTACAAATTCTAACAAACATCCATCCATTAAACTTTCATATTTATGATATAGTATGATTTAAAATACATGTAATACGAAGGTTTTGTGATAGCGCATATCGCTCTTCAATAAATGGAGGTCAAGTGATATCTTATCTTAGATAGTCCACTTGTTTACTTAATACTAATACTTAAAAGCGACTGTATTTATATAATTAGGAATATGACAAAATACTTTCCTGTTTGCTATGAAAATAGTCGCTTTTAACTTCATTATTACCTGTAACTGAGAGCGTCGGTGGCTCAGGAGTTTAAGCACTTGATTTCTAATCTACAGGTCTTGAGTTCGAATCCCACCGCCATGTACCAATACGATTTTTCGATTATTCATATGTACATAATTTACCCGACGTTCTTACGGTGAAGGAAAACATCGTGATGCCTGCACATATCGGCGAAGAAATTCAAAGATATGTGTGAAGTCAACCAACCCGCACTTGGCCAGCGTGGTTGACTAAGGCCTAGTCACCCCTTACATTAGGGTAGGCTCCGAGCCCCTCGGTGGGGACGTATAGTGAGCTGGTGATGATGATGATGATTACCTGTAACATAAAAATAAATTACATTAAAATACTGTATATTAAAATGTGTAAAAAAGTGGCGATAAGTCAATTTTTTCCGAATAAATCTTTTACCTCACGTGTTGCCCCCATAATTGAAGACCGAAGAAAGTATGGATGGATTGTGTGAAAGAGGATATGCTTAAGAAGGTAGCGGATTCAGATATGACGGCTGATAGAAATGTATGGAAGAGTAGCACATACTGTGCCGACCCTCCGTAAGGGATAAGGGCAAGTTGATGATGATGATGTGTTGCCCCCATAGTTCAAGTATAACAAAATCAGTCCAACAGATTCTAGAGTGTAACGTAAATAAACCAATTGCAATAATTCATTACGTTTACAAATGACGCTTCACTATTCTACGGTGACACAAATTAGGTTTTTGCACCAATAACATGAATTATCGAGAATTCGCTACTTCGCAACTAGGTCTTTGAGGCCTTCGAAAGCAATTGAAAGAGCCCGAATACAAAATATTTTCTTCGCTTATAAGAGCCTGTTTCGTTTGCGACCCCCGTCACGTGTGCTATGTTGATAAGTAGGAGCGACGTGAGTGCGTGTGATTGCATTCTCGGCCTTACGTCTAACGATTGGCACACATCTGCTAGTAAGAATCGATATGGAAATATGAACCTTAAACATTAGTGTTAGAATTAAATTTTGTTTGAATAGATTTTAATCTATAGTAAGATTGCATGTACATTTAATTTGGCAAGGTTCGCAAATCGTTAGGTGACACTTGTAACTTAAAGCTGAAGTTTAGTCTTTTACTCGATATGTTATTAGGAGCATTATTCTCATTACGTGACGACAAACATACCTATAAAATAAGATATTAGTATAAAAAATGTTTTCTTTCATTTAATCTATTTATAATAAAGCGTAAACACTTCTTTGTTGCCTAAGATGTCAGCAATTACAACATATTTTTGAAGATTTTTTTTAATAAAAAGCCACTTACGTCACGCTTTAGACTATATATTTTCACGCTATTAAACTTAGGGGTAAATAAATTGGAAAAAACCTCGGAAAGGGACCATAAACTACAAGCTAACATTAAGGAATCAATTATTATAACGGTAATTTTGACATTTGCAATTGAGTACCAAATGTAAATAATAAAGTTTTTGTAATTAATGCGGATGAAGTCGCGAGCAACAGCTAGTGTTAGATAAACCAGTACGGTAAACAAAGAAACCTAATGGGAGGTAATATAAGCGAATTGAGTTGGTAACTCGCTAGTAGACTGGTGCGCACGGCTTCACGCCGGCTTGCTTGTTTGTCTGCGCGACACGGAGCGTGTTGGAAATTATTGCACCACAACGCTTATTTTTTCGTTTCGAACGTAACATAAGCGGTAGCGTTTTAATTTAATTATTAATTCTAATAATCGATAAGTTAGAAGTAACACTAACAGTGTCATTTAGTGACCCCTTTAGTGTGGTTTTAGAGTGAGATTTCTACACTAAATGCCCCCCATAATGACCAATTGATGCCTACTTAATTACTGTACATTCGATATCAATCCCGGACGAGGATTGAGCCCGAACATACCGTACTTAAGGCATAGGGGTGCACCGGCAATAATCAACGGTGCACCCCAACGCGGGACACGGGAAATAAAACCACGTAATGCTGGTTAAGAAACACTGGTTTATTGGTGGATATGTATCACATTATATTTCATCTTGACTGCTGACCAAGCATGCTGCTTTACCGCAACAATCAGATTTGTCCACAAAGGAGAAATTTCAGAAATGATAAATTTCATTATTTTTTTGCAAAAAAAAATCTTTAATTTGCCAATAACATTTGTTAATTATTGTTTATTTTTTTTAAGGTTATCTAATAAAATCGCTCTAAACTCATAACTTACAGAACGCTAGTTAGTACCCAGGTAACAAAAGGACCTAACCACAAACAAACAAATGGAAGAGTTTTAACAGTACTGCACTTCTATGAATTAACACCTACGTGCAATATCTGAGTAAACATCCGTCCCTTTCTGCAGTACGACATCTGACAAGGACGGAACATTATTGGAGAGTCAGTGCAGGTGCGTCTAAAAGCCTACAGCGGTGACTAAAATTACTCCAACGTGTAACAAAAAAGACACGCGATTCTAGCCTTTAACCCATTATGTTATGATGCATATTAGAATGCATAATTCAAACATCGGTTGAGGAACTTGTGATTACGGTACAGTTTCGAGGTGAGACTTGGGACGATTCCGTTATACGTTATTAGATAAGCATGTTAAATGTTTTGACCATGAACATTGAATAGTTAATTTCTTGGTTTTATTAGTTTTTGCCCGTGACGTTGTCCGCGTGGAATTAAAAAAAATAACTAAATATTCATTTGCGTTCAAGATCCATTAAATTTGACCAAAATTAAAAACAATAAGGCCTTTCCCACCAAATTGTAAAGTGTAAAACTTATCTGACAGTGACGTCATTTTTAAGCTATCTGAGCCTCTATCAGCCAGTGGTGGGACAGGCCCTTAATATTAACAGTATCACCCAATTAAAAATCGTAATTATCGTTCTGCCATACAAACATTTGTTTTTCTTAATTGCCTTATTACAGTATATCGTGTAATTCGTGTCAGACGGGGGTTCATTAAAGGGTATAATAACATGACCTAGCACGTGACCGCAACCAACTGCTGCACACGACCAATAAATGCAAACGAAAAAATGAATGTTTATTTTTAAATTTAGTTCTGACAGCGTGACAGCTGTCTGGCGGCCATTACGCGGCCCAAAGCCGCGGAAGAGCAAATGAACCGTTAAAAATAACAATTTACTCGTGTTTTACACCCGTGTTGTGTTTTAGACATTTTTTCTGACTGGTTACCCTCGATTGATTAGTGGGAATCTTGCTACTAGCACGTTATTGTCAGTAATGAGCCATCATTCGCCAAAACAACTGAGAAAACATTTACACTAATTGTTCCAAAAGGTTGACTAAGATTACACCTTTTACTAAACTATCGCACAATTGTTGTGCGATTGTCGATTGTTTCGCAGCAAATTCAACTATTTAGTTGCACAACTAAAAATCGAGTATGCGCACCTCCATAAGCTCATAGGAATCAAATCGTGACTAAACAGTTGTGCGAGAATCAAATCGTGACTAAGTATAATAGTTGTGCGATAATTTAGTCAAAGGTGCGCGCACAAAACGTTAAGAACCTTATAAACCATAGATTTCTATTGGTAGTCGATTTGAAATCCAGATTTAAAGATTGGTGTAATAAAGTTTAATTAAATGATTTTCGAATCAGAAATTTCCTTTAACAATGTCTTGATTAGACCTGTTTTCGAATATTCATATATGGTCAACCCAGTTTTATTAAAGAGAATGAATTATTTTACGCTTAGGGCCAGTCCCACCAGATTGTAAACTGTCAAATAACAATCCAACGTGTAAAATATGTGATGGAAATATCGGATTTTGTTCCCTTATCTGACAGTGACGTCATTTTTATACTATCAGAGCCTCTATCAGCCAGTGGTGGGACAGGCCTTTAGGCTTTTAAAATTATAGAATAAAACTGTCGTAAATCGATTTTTAAAAGGTGTGTCTAACTAAAACGGCTTCAGGGTCGATTTGATGATGTAAGCCCGGCCGCCGTGTTTTGCCGTGTTTACGCAGTTAAGTTGTTTTAATGTTTTTGTTAATGGATGCTTCTTCAATGGATGTTACAGCGTGTTTTTATTACTGGAAGCTGGGAGCAGGTGTTACTCAAGTGGTGATGGTTTCGCAGATTTGAACTTAATAACTTTCATAAACCGTTTTTTTTATAATTTCCTTTATTACGTAATCATTTTAAACGATAATTTGGTATTTAATATGCGCTTGTGCATTGAATTGGCAGCGAAATAATCGACAATCGCACAACAGTTGTGCGACAGTTTAGTCGAAATGCGCCGGCTCTTAACCTACAATCATCTCCAATTAAAACTATTATAGTTTGTATTAATACCAATATTTCCAAATAGAAGTAAGTAATTATAATAAGTTGTCAACTTGTGGCCGTCAAATAGAGAATTGGTTACGAAAGTAAACCGTACCCGCCACATTAATATTCTAGTCTTTGTCCAAAGTTGTAACTTAGTAAGCTATTAAAATTAATAGGATTATTTGTTGGCAATTGTATACTTAAGGTTTATTCAATAAATAGTCACAATTATTTTGATACCATAATTTCGGAATATCACGATATAAAGTGGTTAAGCTATTTATTTAAAATGAAAAAGATTTTTGTATTAAAAATGAAGAAAGATTTAAAATAAAAAATCTTTTTTGCTAAATATTAATTAAAGGTATTTTAAAATAAAATCATTTTTAATTCTTTTATAATTTGATGTCCCAATGAATGAAAATCATTTGTAATTTTTATTACAAAAATGTGTATTTCTTTTTTATTAATATTTAAAAATACCTTTTTTGAGCTAATTATTTACTAAAAATATTTGTATTTTTTAAAATGAAGCTACATTTTAGAAATAAAATCTTTTGTGTAAAATATTAATGGAATATATTTTAAAAAAGATATTTTTTAAATATTTGTAATTTGTTGTCGGAATTAATGAAAATATTTACGATAATTCGGCAATGTTTCAACATTTCCTATTGAATTTTGGCACAAATATAAAACACATTCTAGAGTATCATATAAAGTACCGAAAAATGCCAGAGGGATACGTGTTTTTTCATAGTTCGTATGTGTACACAATGCGCGGACGAAGTCGCGGGCAACAGCTAGTTTCTGAATCTGTCCTAACTTCTTTTAAAGCTCACAAGATTTTCGTGTGTTTTATTTCGCTGAAAATGCATTAAAATGGTCCCTTACAACATAAAGGACGGTGGTTAAATCTCAATAGTCGAACAATACCGGCTCTTGACAGGGCTCGGCTGCTCGGCTCTCACCGCGATATGCAATTGAACCTTTCGACAGCGGTCACATCCGCTAATATCCTATTACATTCTCAGAAATTGAAGCAATGCATTTAAAAAGATATACCAACATCACGTATGTATCTTACTAATATTATAAATGCGAAAGTTTGGATGGATGGATGATGGAAATTCGGCATAGATGTAAAGAATAGTCTGGAAGAACACATAGGATACTTAATTTGCTTTTCTTTAAATTCCGGACGGACGTAGTCGCGGGCGAGAGCTAGTTTATACATAAACGAATTACCAGGACTACATAAATCCAAGAGATTGCAGGAGTATCGCGGTTGGTCTCATAAGTGAATACCAGGCTGGGCTGGACCACAAGGTTCGACTGTTACCGTGACTTCATTATTAACCAATATTATCATATCCCACGTCTTTACTTCAGGTTTGTATTTTTGTATATATTGAAATAACTCAAAAACTACTGGGCCGATTTCAAAAATTCTTACACCATTTAAAAGCTACGTTAGCAGTGAGTAACATAGGCATTTTTACATTTTTTTTTAATTCCACGCGAACCACGTCGCGAGCAACAGCTAGTTTGTAATAAATGCCTTCAACTATTTGTTATTTTGGATCAATAATTTTGATTCCAAGTAAGAAATTAAAAAAATGTTACAGAATTAAGAGTTTTTTAAAGTTTTTTTCACATAATAAACACCAGGTGCATATTTTTGTCAACTAAAAGTCGCCACATTTGGACCTTACTGACTCCTATTGTCGCTGTATTAATTTTGGGTAAATTTTTACCTGCTTTCTGTAGCTCCGTCTCATCTCAGATTTTTTTTTTGTAATGTGTAGCGTTTGTCTACATATTATTATGTTTTGAATTTTGTTTTATAACTAGTGTTATTACAAAATATTTTTTATATCGTAAACTCTCAGATTTTGAAAAAATTTTACAAACTGGATCATAATAAGGATTCAAATCTTTCAATCATGTTTTCAACTAGTTGTTTCTCGCGACTTCATCCGCGTGAAATTACAAAATATAGCCTATGTTACTCACGGATAAATTACCTTTCTAACGGTGAAAGAATTTTT
>LD699455.1:8545611-8564019 GCA_003118335.3 Papilio memnon
GGACACATTTTTTATTCGTGTCGCATATCAAAATTGACGCGTGTCAGCGGCGGTCGACGTGTAGCTTGTTCTAGATAACGTACTGTTACGCTGGACAAACCGAATGTTTTATTGTTTCCATTTGTATACAGAATTTTTGTAAACACGATTCGTATTGTGTCAATTTAGGAGACCTTGAACACGTAATGCTTCATTAAATGTAAAGGATTTCGGTCCACTGGACATTTCATTTTACTTCATCAACTTGCCCTTGTCCCTACGGAGGATTGGCACAGTATGTGCTGCTCTTCCATACATCTATCAGCCGTAATATCTGAATTCACTTCCTTCTTAAGAATATCCTCGTCCACACAATACATCTATACTTTCTTCGGTCTTCCAAGTTTGTAGCCATCCACATTCAATCTTAATACTTTCTTGTTTATGACCCCTTTGTTGTACTACAATATAAAAATTGGAACATACTTAGATAGGATTAACAACTAAGTTGGTAAATGATTCATCCATGTTATGACGTGACTTGTGTCCATGTCTGTTGGCATTTTCTTTTCGCGTCGCTTCCTTATCAAATTCCTTACTTTTCTTACGTTCCAACATTAAACAAATAGTTAATTATAATTAAAAAATCAACATCTAATTTCTATTAAAGTTATAGCGACCTATATTTCTGCAAAGATAGATTCTAGTTTTGAATTAAATTGTCTTTTGTAATTCTTATATCTAAGCCCCTATTTAGTTAGACATTGATTCAAACCTCAGTACTAATTCCACGATGATCAAATAAGGGATAACATTTTATTCTGAATAAAACTGGTGTAACAGCGACATTTAAGTTATTAGTGATCGTTTGAAATCTTTTATTTTTGCAAATTCCAGTATTTTTATCATGTTATAAGGTGACAAACGAGCAAACAGCTACCTAAATTCGCCGAAAAGGCAAAGCGACCGCTGCCCATAGACATCCGCAATTGTAAATGCCTAATCTGCCCTCTTAATCGACGGAGGAAGAGACGCACACAGGGGATATTATCCCTTCCTATACCTGTCCTTCACCATGTAATCTACTTTTCCTTCCCATATATCAAATACAAGTAAATTAGGCCTCCGGCACGGATATTCATCAGACGAAACGCAGAACTGCTCCCACTTCATGCCTGTCTTCTGTGTGGTCGTTGTTTTGCATCGGGCGAGCCGACCCATACATAAAGATGTTAAAGCGAGCTCTACCTTTGTTAAAATACACATAAATGTAAACATTCCTAGATGAGATAACGCAAATTAGTGTTCCAAAATCCATTACAAAACTGGACAGCGTTCTGTCCGCATGTCCATAACTGTGTAACCCAATTACAGGAGCCATTGGTCCGAAGATTGGTCCCTCGAGCACACTTCGCACTTTCAATGCCGCCACAATTCCATTTCCGGTCAGTTTCTAAAGGCAATGTGAGAATTTAGAATGCCATTCCGATTTCTTAGTGAAAGTTATGGAAATTTTACTTCGGATAAACCTAAGAGTAAGAAACATGTAAAAAACAAAACAAACCCGTGTTATTTTGAATGTTCCTTTATTATTTTACATGCGAAATCTATTTTTGCTTATTTTAATTGGCAACACAAAACTCTGTTCCATCGTCTACTAGCACATAGAAATTAAAGAAATATTTGGATAGGTTTTAATGTTGACTGAGTTTTCCCGTTATATTTAATGTTATAGAGGCTGTAATAAGATTTATTTTAATTAAAACATTAAAGTTTATCTAGAATATATTAATATAATTTATTTATGTTAAATTTAAATTCAAAAAGCGAAGCTACATTTTCATTTAAGGCCAGTTGGTATACAAGAACAATATACAATTTAATAAAGACTAATAAATACAGAATCTAATTAAGCGGCAAACGGCTTTACGAAGTTTTGATTAAACTCAAGGCTGTTGTTGTCCTCGAAAAATACAATCTCATTGTATCATGTTACTGGGATAATTGAAAATAGTGTTTCTCGAAAACGTCCAGTTAACATTGTTAAAGCATTCGGCGTCGAAAATGATTTAAGTTATGAACAAAATAAAAACAAAAACCTATTAAACTAAATTAATTTAAAATTAGTTTTAAACCGCCAATTTAATTTGCAGTAAATATTTCGGCAATGAAATGTATGTTGATGTTTGTGGCATTATTTACAATAAAACATTTGATTAACTACTTCAAAAATCTCAATAGTTCAGTAAATTAAGTAATCATATGAAATACTTGCTTTTTCCCGCGACTTCGTCCGCGCGGATTTAAAAGATTAGTAGCCCATGTATGCTTACATACTATGTTCTACGTGTGTGTAAATTTTTATTAACAAACATCCATCCATCCAATCGCATTTATAATATAAATATGAAGTATATTAGAAATTTATTAAATAATATAAAAGTAACATTTTCAATATCAATAAAGAAATTAAAAAGTTCTATTGAAACGTATTTTTCAACAAAACTTCTCCGCAATAGTAATAACTTCATGTATTTTCAATTTGCGCTGCACTTTTCTGTTTCCAATTTATTTAGCCAGTTTTCTAAGTTGGTCTATTTCGTAATTTCACTCAGTTATCACGGTGCAGTGAGCGCCATCTTTTGAACTCTATTGTGAAAGTTTATCAGATAAAACACTTCAGAACATCCGCTAGTTCCAAGGCGGACGCAATATTGCTAATGTGAACTTAACCCACGCGAGTGTTGAAAACCCGAGGTGTTATGCACAAAGTTTCTTAAATTATTATACCAAGTTCTGAGTTATTACGTGTTATATGCATTATTCAATGCATACATTTACGCGGGTGTTGCGGAGCTCTATAAAATAGTCTTTATTGCTTGGATGCGTTGTTTAGTTGACAGTTCAATTTTATATTGGTATTTTTAATTTCTTTCAAATGCATACGTACGTTCCAGTAACATTGAAAAGCAATGACGAATTATATACTAACACTAGCTTTCGCCCGCGACTCCGTCCGCGTGGAGTTAAAAAATAAACAAAACTCAGTAGCGTATGCGTTCCTAAAATCTATACAGAATCTCATCGACATCCGTTTAACCGACAAGCCTACAAATTCTAATAAACATCAATCCATCCAGCCAAACTTTCGCATTTAGGATATTAATAAAATTGTAATTACGACAAAGACGTGACGAAGTCGTGAGCAACAGCTAGTATCAGATAAAGTAATTATTTCGATAGGTAATTTACTAAAGACGACCAAAGGAATATTCTATTCGTATTGTTACAGTATTTCAATACAACAGTAATAGCAAAATTACATTGTGACAATTTATAATGTTATATTTATCTATGTATAATTTGTACCGCGCCCGTGTGCGGCTCGACGAGACTCAATCAGCGAACAAATCGAGTTTAAAACAAATGAATTTAATCATGATCGTTGTCGACTCATTATAATTATCGTGAGCTATTACGCAATGTATATTGTGTCATGTAGGGATGGAATTATATTAATTGCTACCTTTCGCTTACGATCACGTCCACATGGATAAAAAACAAAAGCAGCCTATGTGTTCTTCCAGACTATGCTCTACATCTATGTCAGATGTCTTTGATATCTATTCAGCCGTTTAGGCTGAAAACTCTAACAAACATCGATCCATACATCTAAACCTTCGCTATAATATTAAGGGCCTGTCCCGCCATATTGTAAATTATCTGATAACAATCCAACGTGTAAATATGTGATGGAAATATCCGGTTTTGTTACTTTATCTGACAGTTACGTCATTTTTAAGCTATCTAAGCCTCTATCAGCCAGTGATGGTACAGGTCCTAATAGTTGCCACTTTACGTAGACGTTACTTTGCAATGTAACATTTAGAAATGTATGACTTTTAATTTGATTTTTTATCCAAAATAGAATTCTGAGTGCGTGATCTATTTAAAATGTAACCTTAGAATTCATAACGAAAGAGTAAAAGAACCCATTCACTCATTTATGTTTCATTTTTAGTATCGCAGAAGAAAGCGAACGGTTCACGGTGACGTTCCATTAGCGACCTGTCAACCGCGCACTACTCGTGACATGGAGAATGAATGAATGGAAAAAGAATGAACGAAACAATCGTGGAAAAGTTTGTAGAACGATACCCGTCAGTGGACGTCAACGTCACGTCACATACGTCAGAACTTCGTGTGCTATAATAATTTAGATTGCTTAACATCATTTTCACTAAATGCAATTTAACAATTTGAATTATTTGTTAATTATTTATGAACTTAGATTCATCATCACCACTATACGTTCCCACTGACGGGCTAGGAGCCTACCCTAAGTTAAGGATGTCCAGGGCATAGTAAACCACGCTGGCCCAGTACATGTTGACTTCACACATACACACATCTTTGAATTTCTTAACCTATAGGTATGTGCACATTGCATCACGATATTTTCCTTCACTGTAAAAAATTTTGGTAAAATATGACATGAAATTTGAAGATCGATAATCATTGGTACATGGCGGGATTCGAACCCAAGGTTATAAGTCAACTCCTTAAACTCTTGAGCCACCGGCACTCTTGAGTATCAACCAGCAAATATATAAATGTATCAAATGTTTTCAATCTGCCTTATTGCGAACAAGACAGTACCTGAGGTACATATCGCAGCAATGCATCTTGCACCCGCAAACCATTTATGAAAGCTGAGAGTGATATGAACGCTGACGTCAACCAGGAATTTAATATCGGAGATTTGAGACATAGCATTGCTGGCAATCTGTTTCAAAATTGTGAAAAGCATCGAAAATAATTTTACTAGCTTAAAAATAAGTATTTACGATAGAAATTAAAACACTTATTCACTAAGAGTGGGTGCACACCTTTGACTAAACTATTGCAGAACTGTTGTACGATTGTCAATTGTTTCGCAGTCAATTCAACTGTTTAGTTGCACAACTAAAAATCGAGTAGTGTACGCGAAGACGCATACAAGCTCATAGCAATCATAGCGAGACTAAACAGTTGTGTCATAGTTTAGTTTCAAGTGTGCGCACGCACTAAGTATAGCAGGTTAATATTGTAATTATAAGAAGTAATTCCATCCAAAAGGATAATTTCCTTAATAAATTAGGAGAATTATACTAATTTCCGTCCAAAAGTCTGGTACAACCAGCACCAGAGGTGTTCAACTTTTGATTAATCCGCGACGTGAAAATATTACTTAGACACGTGCCTGTCCTAGATGTCTGGCCAGAAATATAGCGAACAATCTCATTTTGCGCCCCTGAATACATAACTCTCGGCGAAAATAGTTGACGTTAAAGTCATTTGAGCCAACCCCAAGGCGTCCACGCAATCTGTCGTATGTCACTTGAGAACTAACTTAGAAGGTTTGCATGAGAACTTAACTCATACGTTATATTTATAAGTTTTATGTCTTAAAAAGAAATAAAAAAAAGGAAAATCTTGAATTTTACAATTAATATACTATTCAAATATAATTTTGTTACGTTCAAAGATAATGTGTTTATTAAAATATCTAAGTACTGATCATTTATGTCCTACATGCTAGGAGACGTAGAATACATACATCTTCGTATGGATACGTTTATAACAAGGGAACGACGTGCTCAGTACGAGACGGTACACGGCCCGAGGCGACAGACTTACGTTGATAAGGTATGAATAGACCAGGAGCTAGACAATATCAAATGTTCTTGAATTTTGAGAAAGCTGTTAATGTTTGCAAGATGTAAAAAATATGCGATTAAAATATGACAAAACATTTTATTTGGGACAATAATTGAATTTTGTAATACGTCTAACAATATTTAATTAAAAATACGGACAAATTACGTAACAGATTTCATAGATCTATAGCATGATTTTTTAATTTGGATTGAGGCACAAACTGTTGACACACGAAAAGCTATTGAGTTAGCTACGAACTGCTTTTTACTGCATACTGTGGGTAGATTAACAGTGTTAATATCGTACTTCGATTTGTTGAATAGCTACTAGTCTATGTTGGTCTCAGGGACGAAAACGTACACGGCAAACATGCGACTCCCTTTTATCTCTATCCATCACTCCACTATGACATTCATCCGTCTCTATCTAGCGCACAGATTATGTAGAGCTATTTAGCCCGTGTCCCGAGCGGCCGCGCGTCGCTCAAGGCGATTAGAGTACTGGCATAAATAATGTCCCCGTTTGTAATTAGTGCATACGTCACGGACGACTTCAAAGAAATATAACTTCCAAACAAACGGTGGTCACGAATAGAATTAAAATAAATAACATTTATTTCGACGTAAATAAGAAAGATGAAAGAGTCATAAATTTGATTCCTGGAAAACAGTCGAATGTGGATTTTAAGTTTGCATACGGCCGAATTTTGAAACGGACTTTTGACGTCTAACAGATTGCAAGCGGTGCTTACGAAGTGTTTGAGATTCGTTTCAGAATTTGGCCGATAGTATCTACCCGATATTATGATACAAAAAAAGTCAAACCTTAACATATTAAAACTTAACCAGCTGTTCGAACTTTAAACTATGCAGTATTCCTAACATCGTTACACTATCAAATGATGTAGATGACGGTATTTGTGTAAACTGATGCTTGGATAAGTAAACACCGGCTCTTTAATGTTCAGTATAATTTACTGAACGTTCAGCTTCACTTTGGTTGCTCAGAGTTGGATAAACTGCTTAATATATCGTCAGCTAACTTCAACTTATTTTACGTTTACTTTGCGGCTTTATAAACTGGGTTGATCATTCTCAGTACTATGTATCACTTAAAGTCAAATATCACACTGATCTCTGTTAAATGGATAGGTTGTTATTGGAAATAACAGCTATCGATTGGTTGCGACTCTCTTTTCGTGGGGAAATGCCTTACGCATCCCACCCTTTCAGGGACAAGGGTGGTTATGTCGGATTTGTGCCGACTAAAACCCCACGGTGACCTCCAACTGCGTTAATAAGGAGCCTGGATATTACTTATTTCTTAAATCCCTATTATTAGGTTAAAAATGGCGGTTAAAATCAAATAAGCACAATATACCACAGCTTATAGCCTCTCGATTTAAAGAAGTTAGTGTCTTTTCATTATTAAAAAAGCTTCCTTTTAATGTGTTGAAACATTTAAAAACTTTTATAAGTTTGACTTGTTTTAATTATGCTTAAGTTCTATTTTAAGAAAGTAAATTACGTGAATATTTTTCTTTGAACTACGATAGTTTGATGGTTAATAAATCTTTTCAATTACAAATAGTCATATTAGTGTGAGAAATATTCGGCCGCAAGAAATAAGACGTTTTAAGCTAAGCTCCTCTATTTATAAAGACGTCGGTGACCAAAATAGGATTAGAGATGTCACGGAAGCCCGTTACAATTCTATAAATGTGTTGGAAGTGTAATTTAGTGATGGTGTTAAGTAACTTAAATAAGTATTTAAGTGATCCTGTAAGTCAAACGGTATAGAGTAGCTATTGTTTTAGAGTGTGCAATTTTCAAATTTTCAGTTAATCTATTGAAAAGTTTATTAGTGGCTTCTCTGGAATGTTTCGCGCCAGTTTGACTTTGTAAAATTTTTAAGTATTTGCCTAGGCATGATAATTTTAAGATGTGGTTTCACTTAGTACAAGAATATTAAACTCATTTCTAAACTTTGTGAAAATAAACTTAGTTTAAATATACAAGTGGGTTATTGTGTTTTGTCTGGTGGAATAACTGATGCGGCTAAATTTTATTTTTATAATTTGTTAATCTTTTACTAGATAATATAAAATTGATTTATCCAATGTTCGCTCTATATTTACTAGTCTACGTAGCCCCTAATACTGAGCTGTGATTAATTGTGTGCCATAAGACGAGGGTCTCAAGTGACTCCGGTGCCTTCATTGGCTCAGGCGACAGCTTTACGGAGTCAACTCTTTTGTTTATGCCCATTTCAAATGTTCAATGGCCCATTTGTAAAGTCACCCTTGTCGTTTACCTCTAAATACGTAGTTCCGTTAATTGCATTGCATTACTCGGACGGTTTAACGTAATAAAATACTAAATGTATCATGTTTGAAAATACTTGATGGACACGTTTATATCAACAGTAGAGAAATCGACTGTGAAAGTGAACATTGAATAACACAAATATAAAACAAGACTTTTTTTCAAATAAAGTATACTAACTAATTAGCCAAGTGAAGGTTTGCCGATGTCTCCCCTTCCCACTTCGTCTGCGTAGTACCGTCAGTTAACACGTGACGTCATGAGACCATCGCCAAAGCTCACGAGTAATAGTTAATAATGGCACATATTTAGTTTCATGTTTCAAAACTCAATATAATTGTATAGGAATTTTCTTTGGCGCAAAGAATAATGAAAAGCGATAAATCCATAACCTCATTACTCAAGAAGTTTTGTTATAAACCTTTTAAAGACATTGTTAATTTCACAGTGACCGATCTTTATAAAATGTTCCTAATAAGAATATTGGGCGGTGGGAAAATTAAAATTTCTCTGTAGCACACTGAAGACACGATTTTTATTAAAGCAAAAAATGCCGAAAAGCGCTTCGCAGAAGGCTATACGGCCCTGCGGGAGGCTTTTATAACGCGAACAATAAATCAAGGGCGGGAAAATATTTAAAAGCTTGCCGCACCAAGATTCTTAGATTCGTTCTACTTTGCACTTTTAGCACTTGCAGTATTTTTAAAAGAACTTCGAACATCAAATCTTTTATTGTAAAAGTTTTTATTATTTGCAAATTACAGGACAGAACAACAATTTAAGGTATGACATCAATTCAGACCTTATTTGGATGGATGAAGATGTTGATTGATGGATTAGGAGTTTTTATAAATAGCTAGCAATATCGCTTTTCACAGTAATTGTATTATGACGAGCAAAAACGATACACAGATATAAAAGAAATTCTGGAAACTACTAACTACTACATCTCCTAAACGGCTTCGCCGATTTCGATCGGAGTTCCACTAGAGGGTAGCTGACATAGACGGGCATATTATAGGCTACATTTTTTTTAAATTCTGCGCTATCATAATGGCGACGGGACCGCTATCTCTGGAACGGGTGGACCGATTTCGACGGGACTTTGGCTGGAAGGTAGCTGGTAAAAAATAGATGCACGCGGGAATGTTATACACGACCATTTTTTTTTAAATTCCACGCCAATGAAGTTTGCGAGCTACAGCTCGTCGAAACTAAATGCCTCAGGACACGTGAAATCAAATATTGCAACTAATCCTACATAAAATTATACGATTCTCGGTAAATGTTGAAAGCCTTTTATTCAATTTATTGTTTAATTAAGATGCTGTCTGAAAAGTTTTCGTTGAACCAATTAAGTAAGTGTCTAATTACTCGTTTGGTAATCAAATATCTGTTTACACAATAACTCGTTAAGTACCTTACTTCGATAATAGTTTTAACTCTATTAAGACTTTGTAGAACTGCAATTAATACTTGCTTTCTTTATTTTTTGGTTTAATTGTGTTATAGAGTATGATTTGGTAGATTTTTTAAATTAGTTTTTCAAATAAAAAAGGTGTTGATAAATCTTTACTAATAAAGAGGAAAGATTTGTATTTTTGTATGTATTGACAACTCAAAAACTACTAGTACGATTTCAAAAATTCTTACAAAATTCAAAATCAGTAAGAACCATAGGCTATATTTTTTAATTTCACGAGCACGAAGTCGCGAGCAACAGATGGTTAGAAATATTTTGAGAAGTATTCTTTAATCAAAGGTTCCTTATTTTCTGTAATTATTATATCAAGCAAATTATTTTCGTTTATAGTTGTGACCCCATATCATTTGACAAAGATGGATGAAATTTAAAAAAAAGGGTTTACTCGTAAGTTCCAAGTGGAAAGTATCACATCTTGTGGGCGGCCGCGGTATGGCAGGAACATTGTACGTTTCCTGCTGCATAAAATATATTCACGCTAGGCTGCCTTCTATACAACTATCGTATACACGAAAAGAATATTACTCACAGAAATATAACAACATTATATGCCTTAAAAATATTTTGTCCGCGTGTCTTAGGCTTGTTGTACATTAAATACAAATATCTACAAGTCTGTCGTTTTCTTAGCTAATATAATATATAGCTTTAGTTTGCGATCTCAATAGTCCCGGCGTGAAATTGAGAACTAAAATATTTTAAAGCGTCAATAATCTTATCTTATCTTACTAATATTATAAATGCGAAAGTTTAGATGGAAGGATGTTTGTTAGAGTTTGTAGCCTAAACGGCTGAACGGTTTTGGATGAAATTTGGCATAGATGTAGAGGATACTCTGGAAGGACACATAGGCTACTTTTAATCCCGGAAATAGTTATGGTTCTCGTGGGATGCGTTAATATAGTTTTTTTATGTTTATAATTCTGGAACGGTTCAACAAATCTTATTGAAATTTGGCACAGATAGAAAACCAAGTCCGGAGTAACACATGGAATACGATTCATACCCGATAAATGTCAGGTTCCCGAGGGATACGTAGCTTTTTGTTTTACGTAGTTCGTATGTTTTCTAATACCGCGCGTACAAAGTGTAGTAAAATATTTACTTGTAAACCTTTCTTTATATTGTCTTATGATAATACTTTTTCTGTTTATCGCAAATACGTGTAAATAGCTTACATTAAATACCCCAACAATAGTAGTCAAAATAAAATAAAGTAGCAATATAGAAACAAGGCACGAGTTGCAACAGTTTGAGCGGAGATGTAACCGGTAGGAAAAATCGCATTACAAAAGTTTCGTTTGTGATTTCCTTTCTGGCTAACAATCGAAGCGGATTCTTTGTAAATAACTTCGTACTCTGTAAGTGAAATAAAACTTTCTGAGATATCAGTAGTCGAATGTATTGGTTAAAACAAAACAAATAAGACAGTTTTTAATTTGACTAGACAATTTTTAATACAAAACATTGTGAACTTTTCAAATGCTTGAGATTAATTTTTAAATTTATATAGAATGATTAGTTAGATTATTATCTGACGAAATTAACAATCAGTCAGTGACATAAACGTCAAGTAAAGGTCATAGTAACAATATAGAATTAACGAATAAAAAGTTTACACTATTGAAATAAATATAAATAAATAAATGCTTTATTATTCCACTTTGAAAATATACATTTCATGAGAGTCTTGGCTCCTGCACTAGGTTCCCCTGTGCAGCAGGAGCCAATCCCCTTTCCCCATTTGTGAAAAGCAATACATTTTCGTAAAAAAAAATATATATATATAAAAAGAAAAACATTACTATTAGCCTAATATAAAAGTATTATTATAAGTATTTATTACCAAAACAAGATCATGTCCCACTAGTTATCATAGCAATCGTATTTAATCACTTTTATAGCATTATACACGAAACAAACGAAAACTTTTTTAATCCGCATCAACCAACAAGCGTGCATCCGCGCTGTCCATTATTAATTAAAAACCAAAAACGTATTCGTTAAGCCCCGCGAGCAAAATCGATTCAAAGAAGTAAATCGAATGAAATACTCGAATGGATGAACTGCCGAGTTTCGAAGCTCTCATTACTGCTTTAAGAATTGTCGGGGGAACAAATAGTTTACACAATTGTTTGTGTGGCCGTAACCTAGTTTTTCATGACACATGTAGAGAATGCAAATAAAAAACAATCAATCTTAAAATAGCATGAAATCGATTTTAGAAATCACATTTCTAATTGCTATTATACAATTTTCGGACAAGGAAAGGATGGGAAGGGTTAGCGGTGGCTTATTCTTTTATCACCCTATAATATAAAAAAGAATAAAAAAAGCAACCGTTTGTCCCATTCTACTTTAAAGCGTTATCTAAAACACATAAATTACGAAAGAATTAAGTAAGGAGGGAATTGAGAATGAAATAAATCGTTCCAATAATACGTACCGACCCGGCTGTATCAATAAAGCTGACGTCACATCCTTAAACGATCCGTTCCCGCTGCAATCAGCATTGCAGACATAATCCAATGCCGACGAAACAGCTATAAGCATATTTCCAATCAAACCGCACAGAGGAATCGAGATGTATTCACGTTTCTTAATAAAATGCGTTGGTAAATTCGACCTTTGTTATATCGCCTACTCTATGTCTTTGTTGTAAATCAATCGATTTTGAATTGCAACTAGGTGTATTAGAGTTGAATTTCGTTTGAAGCGATGTTACTTTAGGGCGTTTACACACGTTCGGGAGTATATAGGATCTACCGGGCACACTAGCGTATAAATAACGTTGCACAATACTTGAGCTAAATCAAGGAGCATTGTCGGAGGGGCCTTGTTAGTGTTCTGTACGACCGCTGATTTTTTTATTTGATATCTTAATAAACCCCATACTCCGAGGGTTCCGAACTGGTTTTTCGGTGGTTATTTTTTTCTTTACACGTGGAATTTGTTTCTTTAACCGGTGTTGGGGTGTTTTTGATTTATAATTTTATTTAGAGAACTCTTTCGTTTTGATCGTAATAAAGTTTATTGTGTGGCTGGAATTTTTGATCGACCCCCGAAGTCTAAGGTTGCCCGCTGTGTTTGAATCAATGATGTTTTTAAATGTATACATTTTATAGCTTAATTTTGGTTTACCTTATTTTATAGTGTTTTTATCGTTTAATAAGCCTAACATCGAGTAGTATTATCAAAGATAATTTAAAGACGTTTATTAAATACAAATTTAAATTGGAATTATTTGTCTCTTAATGAACTATCAAAAAGTGTCTAAAAAGAATTAGGGGAAAAAATAATCCAACGAAATCAGCAATAATCAAATTCGGCTCTGTAATGACAGACACACTAAAACCAATGGGTTTGTATGACTGTAATTTAGTTCTCAACTCAATATTCAAACTGTACAGTTTAACTGACAGTTAAAATTGTACATATGTGTGAAGAAAGATGTTATAATAGAGCAATGCAATGTATAAGTAAGTGTAAACGATATTTTGTTCACGTAGACTTTGCCCCTTCCTGGTGCAACTAACCGTAGCGTGAGTTTAAAGCGAATAGACGCGGCAAATTTTATTCTATGCTTTTGTTTTACGCAACGTAACTAATAATGATAGATATAACATATGGAAATAAATAATAGCATTGTCACGACATAAAAAAAGTTTTAATATTTTGAGTGCTTCTATAAAAACAATCAAGAAAAAATATTTGTAATTAAATATCGTTTTTAATACTTTTAATATACGGTACCTTGCTGCGTCTATTACATTCCTAGTTCTATTATCTTCCCCGCGATCATCCCTGCGAATAGATTCCGCGCAGGCGGTCTGAGTAGTGCGCTATAGAGACCCTGCCTTAGAGTCTCAGAATACACGCGCCTCGCACCGGCCATCTCTCAGCACCGTACGTGACGCTCGCGAGCTCCGGTGCAATTCCCGTGAACTGGCGAATTATTCGCACGCCCGGAGATCTACCTAATTCTGCTCGGCTACGCTTTGCTGCTTCTTGTTTTTTTTTTCTAACCTGCCAGTATCATATTTGATTTAAAGATGCAAGTTATAACTGGTACCTAAGCCTTTCTCGTTAATAATTACGAAAAATTTTACAAACATAAATGCCAATATCTTAGTATAGGTCGTGCTAAAATTATTTTTTAAGTAAAATTATTTTTTTAAATAGAATCAATCAAAACTGGCACTTAAAAAAGACTAATGACAGATCATAATTCCAATTTCAAACGCTATAAAAAAAAAGTAAAACGGCCGCGTTCCGCGCTCGCGGCATTTATTAACCCGCTCAGTAATCCCTCGGTCCGACATGATAAATACAGGCCGCTCTTAACTTTTACTCATGACTCATTATGGCATTTAAATAATTCGCAGCGGGTGATTTACTTATGCGATATATGACGTGGGGGTGATATACGCCCTCAGAGATGTCATAAAACCCTGTCAAGATCGATAGATAAAAGCTTTTCGAATAAAATATTTAAAAAAAATAGTTGCATTAGTGCGTAGTGAATGCTTGTTACAGAAGCAAAAGATTATTGATGTCCTGCACCAACAGAAGACTTAGAGTAAAAGGTGAAATGTATCTAAACATCATCTAAGAGAATGCCATTCAGCAATGCCTTTATTTGATTGATTTGCCGGGCTTGAGGTGTCCGAGCACAGACGGCGCTTAGCCTAAACCTTGTTTATGAGTAACTAAGCTCGAGGGCTCCCTTAGGAGCCTCGGCTCGGGCCGTTACTTCGTTATTTTTATCGGATTGGGCAGCAACGCCTGAATTACTCTTTGCCTTTTATTATTTTTAAAACGCTTATGCATGAAATAGCGAGTTGCTATGCTCTGACACTCATAACCTTGTTTGAAACCCGTTTGTATATTTCTTAGTTAGAGTAATACCGCGTCATAGAGTAGACAATATAGGATGTTAAAAGAATATTTGCGTAGAGGACAAAGTTTGACACTTAGGTAGTATCGAAATGTTCATTAGAAAAGTGTTCTACAATGTTGCTTTATAGTTAAGATACAATTTCATGGCTTTCTTTCTTTATTATTCATAGTTAATTATAGTTAATATCCAAAAATGTGTAAAGCACACATCAAAACTACTAAATTCAATATCAAACCATTATTTGTACCTAGTATTTGTAACATTTCACTTTAATTTTAAGAGATTACAGTTCAAAGAGTAAACAAAAATGCTCGGACTCTCTTAGGACTTGGAGAAATAAAAAGTCAGTACAAACCACAGTCAGGATGAGATCTTTGGCAGCCAAATAAAGCATTGCCCATTAGAGAGGGCCCGCATCCGGGAACGAACGGGCAAATTGTAACAAATGGCCAGACTTCCCCCCAACTCCCCTCACGTCCCCTCGGGCCCCTCATCCCGGGGACTTTAAGCCAGAAATAAACAAGGCTATCCGCCAATATCACTCGCGTCGATTCCTTGCCCGCGGAATTGTTTTTTTTTAGCGATTTATCAATTTTGATGTTGTATTGTTCTAGAGAATTTAGAGATAGGACAATATTCTCTTAATTGTATTGACATGACGACGTATATAAATTTAATTCCACACATACTATGAGGATGTTACCAGTATTGAAATCATAAGATGAAAAAACTTTATTTATGTGAAAATTAAAATTTCTTTTAAACAAACACCCTCATCCTCTTTCAAGTGGAGTAACGACACAATTTATGACCACGATCATTAAAGACATTAAAGAGAATAGCAAAAAACGTTAAAAAGACCAGGACATAAGAGCCGCGTCACAATTTGCGGTTAGGAGGGCAACTGGGGAACGTCATTAGTACAATTATAGTGGGCTTGTCAAAGTCCTTCGTATGCTTAAGGCGAAGATATATCTACTGACGAAAAATATCGGCGCTATCAGGGATAATATTTATCATTGACACATAATATGTATTAAATTAAAAACCTAATGTGTGTAGATTTTTACAGGAATCGAATATTAAACTTTCAGATCGGACGCTTAACTATTAAGCTATAAATGCTGTAATTTAATAGTGTTAATAAAATGTAGTCGAAAATGTTGCTTCCCCTTAACACTTGCGGTTATCCCTAGAGGCACGCCCAAGGTTTGTCCTTTCCGTCCCGTAGACTGAATGCAAAAATAGCCTTTTGAAATCATTTAAGGGCAGGTAGCAACCTATCATTTTACTGTGAATAGACTTGTTTTTAGCGAATACTGTTAATAAAAGTATTTCACTGTTTTACTCTGTAATCAACTTAAAGTGATATTTTTCACTTGTAATATTGTTGTCAATGAAATTATTATTTGATAAAAATTGAAGAAACGACTCTAACTATTAATGGATTCATTCATTATACCTTTGACGTCGCAAGTTTTAGCTTTTATTACAGGCTCATGAAAATACATGTATGAATATATGAAATATTTTAGTAGATACCTGTTATCTGGTATCTGATATCTGGTAACTGGTATCTGATATCTGGTATCAGGTATCAGTTTATATTACATGGATAAAGGTTAGCCGAGTATCTTTCTTTATTTTATTTTTATAATAATTTACCGATTACAAATGTAACCGACCACAGAATACTAAACTAGTCATAGATGTCGACCCAAAAGTTTATAGGAGACGTGCTACTAAATTACTGCAAACCTTTAAAGTCCTCCCTGACGTGTTATGTGAGCGAAATGAGGTCGAACCAAACTGTTTATAACGTTATGCCCTTCTGAAGCAACCGCGACCTTGGGTATGGTAACACTGTCAGCGGAATTAAAACCGAGTGTGAATGTTCTACGATATTTTAGTTTGTAATTATTTTGTATGGGACTTAAGTTTAAATTCTGATTCAACATCTTTAATCGATAAACTGGTGTGGTGTACAATATTATGAAAACACAGTATTAATTTGAATTTCGAACGCTTTACGATCCCGCCGTCACAACGCCGCGCAACAGCGCTCGGACAAATTGTTCTCCGCGGCCCCATTCGACTGAATAGATTTAGGTTTTAACGAACGCAGGCTCTACTATTTCATTATTATACAGCCTACTTTAACCACACGCATAAATAAAACGACCCTAACGAGAACTTTATCTATTTATTTTAGCAATGTATTTTCCATCTTTGAAGTTTCTACAAATTTCAACAATATCTTTTTGTATATTAATCTTACTTGCTACTAACGGATTTCGTTAAATTAAGTATAGATGTACAATATTGTCTAGAACTCATAAGATTTTTTTTAAATTCCGCAAGGACAAAGTCGCGGGATAAAACTAGAACCTAATAAAACCTTCTTAGTTTAACAATTGAATGACAAAACTTCGAATTCCAAAATAGAAATTAATTTGAAAAAAGAATATTCTACTTTATAAAAACCACATTTAATACGGCGTTATTGCAAAAGGATTTTTAAACTGGCTGGTTAGCATGTGTAGTGACGTCAGCATATGCACAGATTTTAATTTTGAATTCTTTCGCCCGCCATATGTTCCGCTCGAATGTATCCTCGGCTTTATAGTGCGTTCTTTATTGTCATAATTGCTTCGGATCTGTGTTATTACTGATTTAAGTGGAATTTAAGTGATATTTAAAAAGTTAAATTAAAACTAATTATGTGTTCTTTATGAAATCTCTGTCATTATTTAATTTTCCTAACTTTCCCTTTTCCTTTAATTTAAAAGAAAAATCCTTTATAACTACTACTAAAATGAGACACTTAAGTAAACCATTTTATTATATGAACTTGAATGTAGAAAAATATCTTATCTGACATTTAAAGGTATAGTGTTCCAAGTAGAGTGAATATTTTTCCGACGAACCTCATCTCGATATTAAAAGCAGGTGCGTGATAATGGCAGATGTTTCGTCTCGGTCTCGGATGATTTAAAACCGCAAATTGCTACGCTCATACCCGCCGCTTGTGGAAACTTTGAATTTTATTCAAGGAAACAATAATTATCAAACACTAAAAAACTTTTATGAAATGTCATTGTATGTATTTCTATATATCAGATGCAAAATGTATCTTGGGACGTTCAAGAGACGATAAAACTAACAAGAATAGCATCAATTAAAACCCTTCGTCTGCGGTCGAGGTCAGAAAGTCCCCGGCAATTAAATGAAATAGATGTCTTACAAACAAGAAGAGGAAACAAAGCACACAGGACGCGACTGTCAGTGGCCGCGTTGGCTTTAATTCATTTAATTACCACCACCCGTATATTGCGTTTGCACTTTTGTTTCTTTTCTAAGTCGTCTTTCTTTTTTTTACTGCAAGTACACTTTTTGTCGGACTGCGAATCAAGGGTTAAACCACGATATCAGCGTTTTGAACCAATGTAGTCGGATAGTAATTGACGTGACATGTGCACACCTTAACTATCGCACAACTGTTGTGCGATTGCCGATTGTTTCGCATTTATGTCGTTAATTGCACAACTAAAATCGAGTAGTGTGTGCAACTCCATATAAGCTCATAGCAATCAAAGCGAGACTAAACAGTTCTGCGATAGTTTAGTTTCAGGTGCGCATGCTCATAATATTAACATTGCATTAACCTAATTCTGAAAGGCAATTAATGACAAGTCACGAGCAACGTGTCTTAGCATTCTAATGTATGATTATTAAACAAATATTAATGAACAGAATTTTAACTTTTTAAAACAGCATTCCGTTACCGGTGTGAATATTCGTATTGCACAAATGAATAAAGTAAGAAATTTGTGCAAGAATACCTTTTATGATGACTGAAAAATTAATATCGCCACTTAAGCATCTGTTTTTTTCAATGGACCTTAATGTTCAAACTATCAAAACTGTGTCGGAGCTCTACAGCGGTGTAAAGGTTAGATGTCAGATTTTTAATCTATGACGAACACTAGAATATTCTATAAAGTTTATTTATGTGTTCACTT
>LD699455.1:8574653-8591537 GCA_003118335.3 Papilio memnon
TTAACCATTCGTTAGTGTTTTTGGTTCGATAAATTCTTGATGAAATGCGTTTCCAAACTACCTAACTTGAGTGTTACTCCTTTGAAATTTAGCTGAACCTAACACTTATGAATCTCTAGGTAACGATAAAATAAGTGAAAACTTCAGAAACCCAGCATAAAAGATATATCTTTAAAGCCACTTTCTAGAATAGGATAGAATACAAATGTTCCTTTTAAACTCGTGTAAATTGACAGGAAGCTGCGGTACTAACAATACCAACTACTCTGTGTTTACACAAAACTAGCTGTTCCCTTGCGACTTCATCCGCGTGAAATTATAAAAAATTTGTTTCATTATTTACCTACATTTGTCAAATTATCAATTGCAAATGTCAAAATGACATGACATGATGACAAACCATGGCAATCTTGCTTCCTTGATGTTGGCAGCAACATATGGTCTCTTTCCCACATTAGGGTTTTTATCCAAAATATTTACCCCTAAGTTTAATGGCGTGAAAATATATAGCCTAAAGCGTGACGTAAGTGTAGGGCTTTTTAATAAAAAAAGAATTATTCAAAAACATGCTGTAATTGCTGACATCTTAGGCAACAAAGAAGTGTGTGTTTACTACGCTTTATTATATTAGTATAGATATAGATAGGGAACATTGAATGTGATTTGATGTGAATAGCCTACCACGAAAATTTTGAAAAAAGTGCAGCATTTCGCGCTTAAAGTACACCGACATATCTCAAATACTATAGATGACTTTATCCTAGTTTTTCGTGCTGGGTTCCCTGATCTTCTACCTTTATTAAGTCTAGAAGTAAATATTATTAGATTTCCTTCTCTAAGTAAAATATAATGGTAGCATTTAAAAGTATTTAAAGCAAAGCTTATGATACCACTGCAAAAGGCGTTGCGCCGAGATTGCGTACTTTGTTCTGTGCTAAAAAAAAGTTTTTAATCTACATGCCTTCGCGACTCGCCTCCCTCACAGCTCGGGGCCATTTTAATCTGTTTTCCGTTGTATACAGACAAATAAGAGAACTGCCTTGCTGTAGTTACAAAGTTATTTAGTAAAAATGAACCCAAGTTCATACTTAAATAGTATTAAGACGAACTGATAACTCTCATAAGGCTATAAGTTGCAGGTCTCAATATTAACTTCAAGGACACGATTTACTGCAATTTTACGTTGTAATTTATATATTAAATTTAGGGAAAGGGCCTTCATTAGCTACAAATGAATAAAGGGATCTGGGATCTGGGATCTTAGTATAAAAGGCAACTTTAAAAATATTTCCACATTCTAAAAAGGCCAAAATTATTGACAGCAATTAATTCAATACAAGTCAAGCTGACTACTTAGGCGTGCATGGTTGTATAAGGGTAGGTACAGACTGGATCATGTTGTCAGTAAAAGCTAGGCCCCGGGCGAACACGTCCCGACATGAACTAGATCCTGAACAGAGAGTTATGCCCTTATTCTGATTCAAATAAATTTTAATGAATAAATTGTAGGCATTCTAGCATTTCCCTCTATTAAATAGCATCAAAATAATAATAATGCGTAAAGACAACAAATGCGACTTCACACACGGTCCTTACAAACTTGTTGCTTGTTATATTGTGTTAACAAATCGAGGTTTAAAAATTGGTTCATCAAAACAACAACTGAAATATATATTTGTAAAATTTTCATTTATCATTACAGTTGATCGTTTAAGCAGTAGCTATACAGTTAAAAACTTACATAAACACAAAAATGTAGAACAGCGATTCTAAAACGATTGTAGAATTTAGATATCAGAATAAGCCGGTAGTTGGGATAGCATTATTGTAGATTGCGGTAATCAATAACAGTGTAGAGCTCGGACGTTTGGGAACAATACAGTGCGGATCACGTACCGAATTGTTGGCCGGCATATTTTTTCGCGTAGAATTCCTTCTGTCGTTCAATTATCCGGCCGGCTATTGCGGCTGACTGTAAATTTATTAAATCCGTAACAGGAATGCGAAATCTCGATGTTATATCTATTTTTATACTAGTTTTCGCCCGCGACTTCGTACGCGTGGAATTAAAAAATACAAAAGTAAGTACTCTATGTGTTCTTCCAGACTATCCTCTACATCTATAACAAATTTCATCGAAATCCGTTCAGCCGTTTAGGCTACAAACTCCAACAAACATCTATCCATCCATCTAAAGTTTCACATTTATAATATTAGTATGATGATTAGTATAATTAAATTTCTCAATTATTTTATAACATTTTTTTGTCTGCATTTTGAATAACTAAGCGGGTGTCCATGGGTGTCGATTATCACCTCGGCGTTTCCACAGCTCGCCATCAGCATGCCATCTACTTTTATAAAAAAATCAAAGTTATAACGCAAAATGTCACTATCTGATTTAAATGCAATGCATTTATAACGTTGGATTTAATGAAATTTCCAATCTTTATTAATGACATCAGAACAGAGAGTTCCCCCAACTTCGACAGGGGACACGCTTGCAACATTTCATTTCAAGATAAAACTCACTTAATTTATCAACATGATTAATGTTCTAAAACCGTCTGCTATTTGATGTTGCCGCTTTGAATAATTATAAATATTTAAATACCTAATGCTGTACATTTAATATAACACCTTAAAATGGGGTAGGTTTTCAATAAGAATGATGATTTAAAATATTGCAAGCCAAAGTGTTGTTAAGTTTAAATAAATTGCGGTGCGCATTATTAAAGAAAATTATTATTAATTTATAAAATTATTGTGTGAGATTAAACTGTTTAAGTAATTAAAAATGATAATGAGTTAAAACTTAGTTATGTTATTTTTAGTTGTAAATGAAAACTATTTTACGAATTACACGAAATACTTGTTATTAAAAATAAAAATAAGGATGAGCTTACATAAACAAATTATGATAAACAGCGTTTATTTTTTCCGAATATTCTAAAAGATATAATTTATGATGCTGCACATTCTATCCGCTACTGCAGCGAGATATCTGACTACAAATGAAAACGTAATGATTAGGCAGAAAGATTTTGATCGCATCCCTTGTCATATTTTAGTGACATATTAGAGATCCTTGTCAAAATGTAAACAAAAACATTATTTAGAATTTCTCATTAAAAATGCATGAAACAAAATTAAGTTTGATTTTACAATCGAAGTTTTTGTTGCAATTCCATATGTTCATTGTTAGACATAGTTTTCTGATGATAGTCATCTAAGAACGAGCGCACACCTTTGACTAAACTATCGCACAACTGTTTAGTCTTACTTTGATTCCTATCACCTTATATGGACTTGCGCTCACTGGTCAATTTTTAGTTGTGCTAAACAGTTGAATTGGCTGCGAAACAATCGACAATCGCACAACACTTGTGCTTTAGTTTAGTCAAAGGTGTGGGCCCGCTCTTATTGTATTACTGTTGTCACAGAAGCTATAATAAATAAATAAATAAATAAATGCTTTATTATTCCACTTTTGAAAATATACATTTCAGGAGGACCTTGGTTCCTGCACTAGGTTCCCCTGTGCAGCAGGAGCCAATCCATTTCCCCATTTGTAAAAACAATATTTTAATAAGCGTCTAAACAAAAAAATACAAAGAAAAACATTACTATTAGCTTATTATAAAATTGACATAATACTTCATAGTTTAGTACATACTAAAATTGAAAAGTTTGGATGGATGTTAGAATGCATCTCCAGAATGGCTGTATAGATCAGGACGTTTGATATAGACGTATATCACAGTACGAAAGAATATGTAGACTTCTACTTATTTTTAAATTAGTTAATAAACGTGAGTTTGACATAAACATCAATTTTCCAGATACCAAATACACGTAAATTCAGATAAAATACCGTACGGAACCGAAAAATTTATTTCAAATCAACCCCCCACTTATTTCAAAGGACACCGCCAGCTATGAGGAGTGACTTTCATAAACTAAATAGAACGTAATCGAATTAATATGACAGACTCGACAGGCGTCGTCTGTTCCGCCGAGTTATGCTTGATATATCACCTCTTGATGACACCATCGAATGTTAGGGCAGTGTTTAAGATGACATAAATTCGCGATAAGCAAATCCTCTCGCGATTGCAAATGATTTTTAATTTTTTTTCATAAAATTGTTTTAGTTTATTTTAAGGTGGCAAACTAGCGGTGACCTGAATTCACCGAAATCGTGTTTCAAAGTTTATTCTTAAAAAAAAAAACAAATCATTGGTCTTCTATTTCAAACGCTCTCACAAAAAGAACATACAAGAATCTTAAGAATATACTCGTAACAAACGAGGATCAATTTCTAAATCCAGTCAATTAAACTTATTCTTCCAACAGTCCATGAGTAAAGAATAAAAAGAAACATTATTATTAAAGTACCGCTGATTGCACTCAGCGAGTGACAGGTGATAGACTACAACGGAAACCGCCAGTCATCCTCAAATGATTAGAAGCCCTTTTTAGCCTACAATGTTTGGTAAAGGAATTTGTTTCTCATTATTGTGCCGACTTGATCGTCGGCACAATAATCAATCAAAGATTTTTTTTATTTCGTTATAGAAACTGTGTCTAGGTAACGATTTGGGAGAGTTCTTAGACTTAAAGTCGCTTAAAATATTCTATTGCTAAGTACAGATTTTAATGGACTAGTCAGCTAGGCGTCGCCAAGTCAAGTTAAAGGTTAAACATGCACCATAAATGTGGTCTTCTTAGTTTTCATCTCTACTTTAACTTATCTAGGACAGCTGCCCATCCTAACCTTTGACAGGGTCAGATATTGGTGACCGGTAGTCAAGTTCTTTTTAATTTTGGTGGCTTTACAAATTCCGAAAACAAAGAAGATCTTGGTTATACTTGTAGCATTTTAATGATTTTGTTTTAAGTCTGCTCTGTTCTGTGCACCGCTTGACAATGACCGTGTAAATCTTTTAGGCGTACATAATCTACTACTTACCTTTAAAATGTACAGTTTAGTATCTCTCCCGAATTCATTATAAATAATCTTTTACTTCGCTTTAAATTGTCAATTAAAAATCTACCCAGATTGCATTTTCCTTACTCTTTTGTTGATCAGCTTTTTCATTTTCCAAGGCGTTATTAAATCCCCGCCGTCCCCTTTAGTCCGATAACACCTTTCAGTGCCCCTACATTGTTATCGCATACTTTGTATCGCTAATAGAAAATATTGTTAAGTAAATTAACCTATTCAGTACAAGAACGCTAAAGTTCTATGGCTACAGGAAAATCAACCTTAACTAAAAGTGTTAGCGTTTAAAATGCATTATCAATAATAGGATCGATTTTTACCTGGTTCGCTTTGTGAATTTTTGCTTCTTTAAGTTTTGGATTACTTCAATTTGGTAGCAGTTCAAAGTAATAAATATAAAAAAAAATTAAGTATTACTTGTTATTTTTTACGTTTTCTACAAAGTGGCTTCATTTTATGTGACTTTGGACTACATTGTTACGATTAATTAATTTGTTTGCTGAAACATTTTCCTATTACTAGAAAAATACGTGATATGTCAAAAATATCTTCATAGCCAAGCGAAGTTTTTATACAATCATATTCAGATTCCTCACTTCAAACTTAACTTTAGCGCAAAATTTGTCACAATTATTTTCAAATTACTCTTTCAGACAGAAGTGGTAAAATAAATTAAAACTAACTTATAAGCTGGTCTATTGAAATGTAATTTAGTTTGGAGCGAAATACCATGGCAAGGATTAAGCATTGCATATGCATTTTTTGACCCACTAGCTTTCGCCAGCGACTCCGTCCGCAAAAAAATACAAAAGTAAGTAGCCTATGTGTTCTTCCAGACTATCCTCTTCATCTATCCCAAATTTCATCGAGATCCCTTCAGCAGATTAGGCTACAAACTCTAACAAACATCAAACTTTAACATCTATATATATAAAAGAAAGTCATGTTAGTTACACCACTTATATCTCAAGAACGGCTTTACCGATATGGCTGAAAATTGGTGAAGAGGTAGCTTGGAGCCAGGAGACGGACATAAGATTCTATTTATTCCGTTCCACAGCAATGGATGGATGGATGTTTGTTAGAGTTTGAAGCCTAAATGGGTAAACGGATTTCGTTGAAATTTGGTATAGACGTGGAGGATAGTCTGGAAGAACACATAGGCTACTCACCTTTGTTTTTTTTAATTCCGCGCGGACGGAGTAGCGGGCGAAAGCTAGTTAATTATATTAGTAAGAGTTATAAAATTCATTTTTAAAACAAGGATTACCTCACCATAGAACTAACGAATCAATTATAACAATCAAAAGACTTGCCATCTCTTTCACTCGTATCGTTAAAACAGAGACAACAGAAAGTAGGAACTCTAATCTTGATAGCCTAGTGATTATGAGGTTATTATATGCGATGTACAAGCCAATTTACCTATTCTACAACTCTATAGAAAATATCGAAGTTTCCAAACCTTAAAGATTACTGAGAAATTTTTATAACTGAACGTTAATAGCAAATTAAAGTTGAGTTTGAACTATTTTATTAGAGGCCAAGCGGCGGTGTCCATAATTCAGAGTAGTTGGTGGATTTCCAACTCGGCAGCGGAGAGTTTTGATTGTTCGAGCCATTGTTCGTTTGGCAAGAGTGGATATGCATCTAGAAATGGCTGTAAAAGATTGACCTGTAGAAACTTTTCAACATAACCGTAGAGTAGTTTTTTCTATCGTTTTCAACTTTAATAACCTAACTATTAACTAATAATTTGGGTCAATAAATTAGTAATACTCACATGAAGAGCTTTCATTCCAATGTAGGTAGTCTTTTACAATCGGACAGTTTATTATGAAATCAATAAATTGATAAAAACTACAATATTTGTTACAAATTTCTAATTTAAATGCAACTAAGAACATCCGTACAGTTACTCGAGTTATGTGGTATTTTTTGCTGTCAAACATCGTACATACATTGCCATCTGGTGGTTACTTTAGAAAACATAGTGGAGACGCGTGGACTAATCGTTTCGGAATACGGCGTTACGCTCTATAGGAATTTATAAAGTCATAGATTAATAAACCACAGAGATGAAATTCGATTTTTTTTTTAAAAGTTTGTACCAAAACTTATACGAAAACTTTCAGAATAGATGCTAGAATTTCTATTCTTTAGTATAATCTAAAGGTTTATTTAAATGGTTTGTAAAATCTTTACACAACAAAATGTTTTATTGTCATTTTGATGAGATTCACGGTCATAATATTTGCGTATATTTTACGTTATGTAAGTACGGCATAGAGTAATGAACAAACAGACTGTAAAACTTTCTTACAGTCTGTTTGTTCATTACTCTATGCCGTGCGCCAAATAATCGACCTCGTGGGGCTAAATTGCTACTAGTTACTCTTCTACCCGAACTATTGAATGGCGATAATTATACACGTCGGAATTACTCAATTACAAATTTTTTAATTACCACAACATGGATTATTGACTAAAAGTAGAGCTAAATATCGATAATTTTATCTAGATATTAAATTTTGTTTATGTCAGAATCAGTCTGTAATCAGTTAAATATCTTTTAATACACATTTGCAACATTATAATAAGTACTTATCTAAAACAATAGATTAAGCGTAAATAATACCATATAGTATTTAGCTCTCCTAGCGATTCAATACCGATCAAATATACAGTGTGCAAATTTATTATTACTTGTTTTCCTTATTCTCGGCGACATATGCGTATGCGCATCCACTATTATAATATCTATATAGGAAAAACATAAGGTATATCTCATCAATCGCAGTAATTTTCAATGTCATTGGTGACATATAAGTGGGGGGGAAATGAAGGTGATGAGTAATTTCGCATCACTCATCACCGCCTCCGTGGCGCAATTGGCTAGCGCGTTCGGCTGTTAACCGAAAGGTTGGTGGTTCGAGCCCACCCGGGGGCGTGATTTTTTTTGTGAATTCAAAAATAATGATGGAAAATACGGTTATGTTGCCATAACTAAAACACCTGTTTAAAGCTGTCATATCTCATTCTTTTAGTATAACATTAATTTTATATTATTTTTTTACATATTTCGGTACTGATAAGCGACGTTCAAACACAATACTCTATAAAAGTTACTGGACGTTCAAAATCTTCACCAATTACAATGGAATTTCCAAACCCAAACGCATCATAATTACAAGAAATTACGATAGCCCTAAATCAAGAAAAGATTACTATAATATTTTGTTTCCCATTCTATTATAGTATTTAAAAATACAATGCTTTTAGGCAACACCATAGAGCCATTTATCTCGGGCATCCGTCACAAGGTTATTCAGAGGTTTTTGGGCCCTATGTTTTAAATATAATTTATACGCCAGACGGGGTTTAAAATGATAAACGATGTTTGATATTCTTACTAAGTTAAATTTATGACAAAAATACTATTATTTTAAAATATTCAAGTGAAATATTCTGTTGTTTGTGGATATTGTGATATACGATATGTGAAATTGAAAAGAAAATATTTTTCGCATCATTTCAACTTTATACGAGTAACGGGATATGGTTCAATAATAAATATTAATTTAGCGAAAGAAACGAGAGTTAAAGAAAAATCTTTTATGTTCTTAAATGTTAAAACTTAATCATACATATAATACTTAGTAAAATTAAAAATGCTAAAGTTTAGATGGATGGATGGATGTTTGTTAGAGTTTGTAGCCTTAACGGCTGAACGGATTTCGATGAAATTTGGTATAGATGTAGAGGATAATCTGGAAGAACACAGGCTAATCATTTTTGTTTACTTTTAAGTCTACGCGGACGGAGTCGCGGTCGAAAGCTAGTTAAATATTAAAGTTTGAACATAAAAATAAATTAATACAATTCTATCTAATACTTTCCGTAATTATCATATTCAATTTTCAATAAACATAAACCCTCCTTAAGTTTATGGCCAGTCATAAAAATGACACAAATAATTTTTAAATTAAGACGCAACCACAATTTCATTAGGATCAAAACAAATATGGCGTCCAAAATGGCCATCAAGTAATTAATACGCAACGCTACTGACGGACGGTCGAAGGAATGTAAATATAGGTTTCTTTTTCTAACAATAGGCGAGGGAAAGAGCAAGGTGATCTCCTAATTGGACCACCCGTCACTACGATCCCTAATTAACAAAATGTAATTTGGTTTGAAGATGGGATTTTATTAGTGGACTATTAGGTTGTACTGAGAATGTTATACAAATATCTTTCGAAATTAAGTTATAACTTTTAAAGTTGATTTTTATCCGGTTTTATTGACTTTTAAGTTATCATAATGAGCTGTATTTATTATGAATACAGGATGTTTTTATATTCAGTATTCGTATGTACAAATGTTTTGTTTAGCGGAGGAAAACCTTAATATTTCATTCGTACTTACTAAAATATTTAATTGTGGAAATATATTATTGAACAATACTGTTTATAAAGAAACTAAGGGTGCCGGACAAGACAGGTGTTGGCAAAAACCTCTTCGCTGGCAAGTTATGGCGGGAAAAACGTGGACGCGAGCGCCATCTGCCGGCGACAATTCAGAGATTTATCGCCCACTTTCGCCTCGAGAGCGACTCCGGCACCGTTGTTTCGTACTAGATAATAAAATAACTAAACCACAATTGACATATCCTTAATGTATTCTCAAACATTTCAATTATTTACACACATAGAGTCAACCCTAAGTGTTAATTATATTGTACAACTGTTTACATCTATATATATATATAAAAGAATGTCGTGTTAGTTACACTATTTATAACTCAAGAACGGCTTTACCGATATGGCTGAAAATTGGTGAGGAGGTAGCTTAGAGCCAGGAGACGGACATAGGATACTACTTATTCCGTTCGATAGCTATGGATGGATGGATATTTGTTAGAGTTTGTAGCCTAAACGGCTGAACGGGCCTCGATGAAATTTGGTACAGACGTGGAGGATAGTCTGGAAGCATAAGCTACTCACTGTTGTTTTTTTATTCCACGCGGACGGAGTCGCGGGCGAAAGCTTGTTGATTATAAAATTTCAAGCTATAGTAAGCAAAATTAAACCTTATTCCAATCTGTTAAAGCTCAGTTTTATTCGATATAACAATCTGCTCTGCTCTACACTCCGACCTGTGTAATCGAACCCTTACTATGCACATCCCCTTCTCTATTTAAAAGGTAAGCAGCGCATCACATCGCATCACTAAAATCTAACGAACTGTTCCATTTGATTTAATCCAATAAGCAATGTATTGTAATTATCTAGAAACAGCACAGTATATATAAATCTTAGCAGATAAACTACCGACACGCCAGCGACGCTTGCCCGCTGCCCAGTCGCTTGTCTTAGATTTATGCCTTAGTGCTCTGGTCGATGAAATTCTATTAGACCTAGAGTCTAGCCAGCTGTGTAACCTAGATCCCAGTACATATGTTTATGTGAGTAATTACACATGTTAATTGCTACTGTATTTACTATTTAGTATTGGAATTTGTTTTGTGGTATTGTTTGTCTAATCGTGACTTTTCACGAAACAGACGCTTAATATTGTCATTGTCGAAGATAACAGGGTGTATTTTTATACGAGTATTTTAATAGATTAATATGATACATTTTAAAAATAATAGAATTAATAATTAAGCTAATTACATCAACATACCTATTTGAAATACACAGAAAAAAAAATTACATTTGACTTGGATAGTTAGGATTTAACGTTTGTCCCTAAATGGTTAACCAATAAAACGCACGGTAACATCTAAATTGGGATACAAACATAACTTATCGCCGTCATCAGATATTAAGGGGAATTGAGAGGATGCGTGCCAGCGGGCTGTCTTTTTATAGTTTTGTATATTAATATGCGTTTTTAAAGAATTTATGTTTGACATGTGCATCGCGTGGACCCGCTACCTTGCGGTGCGGCGCCAGTTTTTTACCCCCATCGGGTATAATTTACTACTGTAGATACCTGCCGTCGTTTTAAGTCGTAATAATTATAGTATGACAACTGTTTTAGTATATTTTGTTTGGAATAAAATTACGATTTTTGTTTTTTCGTACAATGAGGAAGTTCCTTTTTTACAATTCTGATTTTTTTCTGATTTATGGAAAAATATGGTAATGAACCCATATTAATAGCATTAAAATATCGGGTGATTGTATAAGAGCAATTTCGAAAAACAAATGTAGTGATTGTCATCAAACAACTAACGCCATCTAGTGAAGGGCGAGTAAACTACAAAATTTATTTACCTAAGAATGTAATATTAAATATCAAAATAAATAAAACTATTTTAATATGAAACACGAACAAAGTGTTCAGAGGCGGGCGCCGCTGCCGTGAAGTGGCCGCGAGTTTATGAACCAGTCTCCGCAATTAAAACAAACCTTTGACGATTAAACTAACCGCGTTTATTGCGAAATGTTCACAACCAGACACTAAGTTAAATTTCCAAGAATAACTTCAAAGTCACACACCTATGGCTAATTTTAATTATCATATTACTTCAACATTTTTAATGTGTAAAATGACAATTGGTATTTCGCGTCTTATGAATGGTAAGTTGTAACTTTTTTTATTTAATTTTACAATTACATTTTTATATAAACCATTAATATACGATAATACACACATAGATATTTAATTCAGTTAAATTAAATAAATTAAAATATAAAATAATATTTTGTCGCATAATCGGAACATCCTATACATGAAGGGCCGTGCCATGTCAGCCGTAATATAAACATGGCGCGAGCACGATGTATTTTTAAACGCATAAAACTGCACTCCGACAGTCTGTGTGTACTTTTAATAAAATTTTGCGTTCCGCATTGCCTAATTCGTTGGAAAAACCCCGAGGTAACATACTAGAGTTTTTTATAATCGATGTATACTTTACCAACAGGTTTTATATTAGAATCTCTCCCATACTCGCATATTTTTAAAGAATATTACAACAAACGAGCCTTACGCAACAAGATAAGTTGCATATACGTACACAGAAGAGAGCAAACAGGAAAAAGATTGCCTGTTTCTTATCCATTCCTTCTCTGCACTCGTCTGTAAACCCGCAAGGTATAACCAACCGCATAACCTTGAAGCTATACACAATAATTTTCTTTCATGATTGCGAAGGTTACACGTATTACATACAAAGGGTTTTTTCTAAAGCACATATCGAAGGTTTTTATAGTTATTAGGCTTTTTAAACTATAAGTGTTTTTTATTTAAATTACTGTTATAGTTTTCGCCCGCGACTCCGTCCGCGTGGGATTAAAAAACAAAAGTGAGTAGCCTATGTCATCTTCCAGACGGTCCTCTTTATCTATACGAAATTTCATCGAAATCGGTTCAGCCGTTTAGGCTACAAACTCTAACAAACATCCATCCATCCATTTAAACTTTCGCATTTATAATATTAGTAAGAAGTAAGATGTAAGCTCTATTTCTGAACATGTCTGTATGTAACAATGTGTTAACATTACTAGACAATAACAATATGGGTAAATAAATAATATCTTCATAGTAAAAGTCAACAAAATAAATAATTGAAAAGGCAATTCAATAATGCTCCAATGATTTTTAATATTCGTACAATTGTTGAACAATTCAGCAACGAGCATTGTCCATTCAGTGGTGATTTTTTCAACTTCTATTGTCATACGAGATTCAACTTTAACGTTATTGTGATAAATATTAATTTGGTTCGGCAGTATTCGGATGAATTGAAAAATTCATATATCGGACATGTGCGCGTTGTGAAGACTAATTGCATTGATGCTGTGAAAAAATCGTGAAGATTAATTCGGAGTTGTTTAATAAAATAATGGAGAGGAATTTATGAATTTTTTTTATACAAAGCGGTATTTGAAAGAGTTGATTTTAATAAAATGCCAAAATTTACACTTATTTGTTCCGTACCAGGTGGTTTCTGGTTTCGTGGGCAACCCACCCTGATAACACTTGTACAGCACGCTGCACGGATCTCGATTTTTGGCATAGATGTAAAACATAATCTGGAAGAACACATAGCCTACTTACTTTTGTTTTATTCATATATCCAAAACAAACCAATCTACAAAACAAAATAGGTCAGTACTTTCAGAAATAAAAACATCTTGAGTAATTGTGAACATTCAACACTTCAGTGCGTTTAGTTCCTCAAGAGGTATTCAAGGTCTATGAACTGGGACTTTTCTATTACTTCAACCGGTGTTGCGGTACTTGTAGAATAATGCAATTAAATATTTCCGCCTTCGTCCGGCGAGAGCTACAACTTTGTCATAGCTCCGCTCGATAGTTTTCGAAGCTTTTCAATTCTATTATCGTGGACATTTTAAAAGGGATTTAATTTGACATGGTTCTAGATATTTTCTATGTCGCAATTATTATTATTTTGTGACTTATAGAATGTTATGTGTTTTTAAATAATTGCATATTTAATCTATAGCAAATATAGCTAATAAGTTAGCTGATAGTGGTAGAGCCCGCTTTAACATCTTAGCACGAATGGGTCGGCTCGCCCGGTGTAATACCACGACCACACAGAAGACAGGCGTGAAGTGGGAGCAATTCCGCGTTTCGTCTGATGAGTGTGGTGCCGGAGGCCCAACTTTAGTCCCTTTTCCATTCCACCGTTTTCTTATAAGGAAAGGATTGGAAGGGAAAGTGGATTTGACGGTGGAGGAGACGCATAGGAAGGGGATCATCCTCTTTATGTGGGTCTCCTTCTCCGTCGATTTAGGGTAGGCAACGCATCTGCAATTGTGGATGTCTATGGGCAGTGGTCGCTTTGCCATTTCGGCGGATTCAGGTGGCCGCGTGCTCGTTTGCCACCTTATTGTATAAAAAAAAAAAAAGTTATATCGCTCTTTCACGTGAAAATATTCTTGATGATTATTTTTCTAAATCAATAGATTTTCATACAAGTAATTTATTGTCTTCAAGACACCCAGAGCAATTAACAAACAGTAGACTTTTAACAAACGCGGATAAATTTAAACGTTCTAAATTTGCGAGGACAAAAAGTGCTTTTAATATTTCACAGCCGTCCGCGACGTCTCAAAGGGTAACGTAACAAAATCTTGTTAGACTTAATGAAGAAACTTGGAGCGACGCTCAAATTGGTCTCTCTGAGCTGGCTCGCTAGCCGAACACAAGAAGCGGTTAATTATATTACCATCGTAATTATTAAATTACTTGTTTCATTTTAAATGCATGTCGCGACAGTTAAATATTGAAGAACGGAATAAAATTTCATTCTTATAACAAATAATTCTGAATTTACGTAACTGGCCTTATTTTACTGCAAGCGCTGCCTTTTTGAATCTGTTAAAGCGTCCTCAAAGGCAGTTGTTAGTATGTTTTAAGGTTAAAAAAGCCTTCAAGAAGCGACTATATCACCTCAAAGGCCGGCAACGCATGCAGTTCCTCTGGTATTGCGGAGGTCCGTGTGTCGATGAATATCTCCATATTCACGCTGCTCGATTGCCCTCTACTTTTATAAAAAAAAATCAAGCAAATGATTAGCGAGAACAATGAGGTGATCAACGACGCCACATCTTTGTCTTTGTTACCTACGAAAAATAAAAACTTCAAGTAATCTGGTATGCCCTGTATATCATCGCTTGATAGTTTTTAAGTTTAATAACTGTATTTTGTTTTTAAATCGAAATTTAACTCTTTGAATCATTTAATTTCTAACATGTTCTTTTAAGGCAAAGACATTTAAATGACCGTAAAAAGTAATTAGTGGTCAATTTCAAGTAGTTTTCAAGGAAACAAAAAAGTTAAAATATAGTGTAATCTAATATTGATTTATATCTCTAAAATATCGAGCATGGCTCGGCGGCATTACAAAGGCATTGATGTTTGCGCAAGCGCAGCATTTCTTTACCAAAGAAACGCACACATCCTATTTATCGTATTCATATTGTGTAATGAGTCGTAAAATTTGAAGTACCACATTCCACTATCTAACATTTCTACTACCGATTCATTTTAGAGGCAGTTTTAATAACATTCGAAAATATTTAACATTATTGAGTTTTTTTAAATTTTCGTTATAGTACAATTGTTTGCTAGCTGTAGTCTGCGATTTCGTCTGTGCAGAATTAAAAAAAATACTTAATCAGTAGTTGGTAGTCTATGTGTTCTTGCAGACTATGTTCTACATCTATGCCAAATTTCACCAAGATCCATTGAGCAGTTTTGGAGATATGCGGTGACAAACATGAATCTAAACGTACTCATAATATTAGTAAAATAATATAAGATACAATCAGTGCCGGATAAAGCCAGCGCGGGGCCGGTAGCAAATCCTGTCAAGGGGCCCTTGTTTTGCTTTAGATTATCAAATTTAGGGTATTAAATAAAACAATTTTTTTATTACTCTTAGGCAGGCGTGGAGCGCGGGGCCCCGAAATGTGGGGGGCCCGTAGCATTTGCTACTATAATATCAATTCGTAATATACCTATCCTGTATTAACTTCTTAGAAATTCGAGTAACTTAGAGTTTACAATATAAATCACATTATACCATTTATAATCAACTCGCTGACGAGATATCGTTTCTATTTATTTTGAATTATAATTTTATACATGAGTTTTTTTCTCTATGTGCTTTTTATTCAAATCTCCCTCGCTCACTGACACGCTCGATTACATTCTATGGATGTAATGAGAGATAATTTAATCGCAAGATTCTCACTCCAGACGTTTCTTTATCTTGTAGTCTAGGAATTTATCATTACATTTATTACCGTAGCAAACGAATAAACTTCGTTTCGTCTAAACAGCGAAGTAACAATACCAAAAATTAAAGAACCAAACAAACAAAAATCCCAAGATAGACCGCTATGGAGAAATTTACTGGACCAGGCCCATCCCCGGTTGTAGTGCCTCTGATGATGATGAAGGTAGTCGGTATATTTCACACTAACAACCCTTATTTCATAGTTCAACTTTCATCATAGTCTGTGTGTAAAAAAACGTAACATGGCGTGACGTTTATTGCGTTCCTAAAACCAAATTAATCCCCGATCGGGGTATATCTGCAATTTCATTTCATTCACGTACAAATTGGTTTTGCCAATGAGTTCTCTATGCTAACTTCCAATTAAAAGATTATTTTGCAATACAACTGCAGCCGCGAGTAACAGCACAAAATAAATCATTAAATTAAAGGATTTCTTGTTAAATAACAAAGTTTACTTCGATAATAAGACTAATAATATCATATCAAACATAACAATGCTTTGACGACTCATAATGTAAATTTTGTCCCATTTCAAACGGTTCGAATGATAACTATGAAGGAACAAGCGCTTCTAACCGATTTTAATTAAAAAAATATTTGAATACCAAATTTTAAGGGCAGGCGGCCACTAAACATCGTCTCTGGCTACGACGTAAACGCCACGGGGGTCGGAGCGGCCCGAAAAAGTTTATTAACGGAGTTAGGATATGCACACAGAGACATGCGAGGCGAGAGATATATTTAAAAATATGCTTTTACAATTAGTCGTTCATCAATGTTCAAGTTGTCTTTTTTTTGTATCCTTAATGAAAACTTATTTTTGCTATTTATTTTTGCTATTATTACTATAAGGAAAAAAAAAGTTACAAGTTATTAGCCGTTGATTACCCAAGGTTATATACAGTAGTGGAGGAAGAGCTGAACTACTTATGGGCGAGTTATCTTACGAGAAGCTCTCAATTCGTAAACGACAATTGTTTTACTTTAATTTCTATTTCGTAAAATTGAATCTTTATTTTCATCATCATCATCATCATCTTCCTCCTTATCCTACTCCCGTAGTGGCGCAACAGGTTTTTGTCCTCCACAT
>LD699455.1:8593980-8604694 GCA_003118335.3 Papilio memnon
GAGAAGCAACCAATTTCAAACAGAAGAAACGATACCGCATATGAACATTCGGTAGTTCAGTCAAACGAAACCTCAGCCTCCCTGTTGAATAAATCTCCAATAACAACAAAACCTTAAGCTTTCAAATACATCGAAAGTAAGATGAGTGTGTGGTTCAAATATTTGTATTGGGATTGGGAGTCAATTGAAAACAAATACTAGAGACGGACCGGGGACAGAGGCTCTTATGGTTGGATCAGTGAAAAAATAAAACAGGGTAAATATCGTTTCATTACTGGCAATTTATTCAATCAAAGCCTTTTTATTTACACATCATGGTTGGTTTTGAAACCTTTTATATCAGGAAGGTGACAGTCATGTTTACAAATTTATTTATTTTTCCTATCTAACGACAAATTGACAAGCGTGGGAACACACGCTTAACTTTCAAGGAAAGCATAATCAGTATGTAATATAGCCTTGGTAACATTGTTGTATCTAGCCACATCTAGACTAAATCTAGAGGGCCATAATTAATATGCTCTTTTGGAAGTAGTCTTCATATATATGTGGGATGATTTAGTTTTTTTTTAAGCTTTGTTCTGATTACTCTTTGGTTATGTCATCTGTCAGTTGGGATGTCAATTGAAAAAATATGAAAAATAAAAAGATGTCTGCTTGTTATAATTACTGAATACTAAGATTAAAAGATTGTACTGAAAAATCGAGTGATTCCACTTATTTGCAACCATCCCACATATATTTCACATTTTCGGAGTCTCGGGGGGGGGGGGAGCTACCCACCTTCCCCTGTCTCCTTAGCGATGTCCACACTTCCTACTATGAGTAAATTGCCTAGTTTACTTATAGGCATATCACAAACGAAAGGAAAGGTATTCCTTCTATGGTTTAAGAGTTAAGGGCAAAAAGGTGGCGTATGAAAATCATCAATCTTAGATCAAATCTAATCTTCGTTGTTCCGTCTCTATCTCTGACCATCCCATTAGTAATACTCAAATGGTATGTAAACGAAGCATCTCAAATAAACAGGAACAACAAGAGAACGTGATTAAAAGGCTTTGCGTGTTTAAGTTTGTTCCGCGACAACTTTGCACAGAGTTTAATTGTGGAATGCAAACTGGAGCAACTTTCCGAATAGGCTTGTCACTTCGACGTGGATCACTAATTACGTGTTATGTTTATAGAATTTCTATTGCTTTCATAAATATGTCATATATTTAACACTATTAAACTTACATAATAATCCTTTTCTTGTAGAGTAATATGAATTTTAAGGATTGAAATAATAATACTGGACCAACTCTACTTCGAATTCCAGAACTGTATTTTTATCGTCTCTATGTTATATCAACGACTGGTATGGTATCGGTTTACAGCATGGACTCTTGAAGGACTAAAAGGTTAGCAGGGTATGGATGTTATGCGAAGAGACGATAGGGACATAAACCAGAAAGTGTTAAGAATGATGGCTACAAAGGAAGAGGAAGACCGAAGAAAGTATGGATGGATTGTGTGAAAGAGGATATGCTTAAGAAGGGAGTGGATTCAGATATGACGGCTGATAGAAATGTATGGAAGAGTAACACATACTGTGCCGACCCTCCGTAAGGGATGAGGGCAAGTTGATGATGATGACTCTAGAAGGACTACAGAGATTTATATCAATGTCTATCACAGTACGTAATTGACGCCAAAACATTCTACATGTAGTTTCATTAGTCAGACACAAGTTGCGAGTCAAAGCTTTTAATTTATTTAAAGCGGAACTTTACGACTCAATCTAAACCAACACCTACGGTCTCATTTGGTTGCTTTGGTCAAACTCTCTTTTTTTTTTTTAATCTATTTTATAAAAGGGGGATTTTTGTCTTTGGGAAGACATGTCATTGGTCAAACTCTCTTGTGTTGAAACTCAACATTTTGATACTTACGACTATCATGTCACTCGTCTGCAAGAAATTAAAAAAAGAACTTAATTACTAGTCTATGCAATCTTCTAGAATATGCCTATATCTAAGCCAAATTTCAGCAAGATTTTTTAAGTCGTTAACAAACATCCATAAATCCATCTATCTAAACTTTGGCATTTATATTAGATAGTAGGATAAGATTTAATACGTTTTAGCCGTGTACTAGTTTGGGACAATTTCGAGGAACATTTCTCCAGTCCCACATTAAAGACAAGTATAGCGAAAGACAAATGAAACTCGAGTTAGCGTCGCTCGCGAATCCCGCATTCTTTGTCCGTAAGTTTTTAGCGACTACGGAACAAGATAGTATAAAAGCTTGGTTTTCTCTTATTTCGTTTAAGGAAAATAGTAGAAATGAAAAGAGTTTTCAAGAATATTTGAATTGTTATATTCTGAAAGATTCTACATGCCTTACTTTTATTTTATTTTCTATTGATCCTATTTGTGTGTTATTGGAGATTTTGTTTCTTAATATAGAGATTAATTTTAATTAATTCTTATATCAAGAACCTTCTTAATTTATCCCGGACATTTTTTATATTCAACTAATACGTAAAGATAAACAAAAATAAACTATAACAAGGTAAATTCAAACATTAAAATTAGATGTAGCTATAAATCCTGAAGATGTCAACATTGTGAAGGTAAAATTTAATTACAATAAACTTGGTCCAAGTTTAAACTGTATTAACGAGTTCCTTATTCATGTTAAGGTAAAGAAAACAGCGTGCATGCTTCTGAATAATCTTAAAGTCATGCAACTTACAATGTAGGACACATGACTCGTTTATGACCGCATTTCCTTGTCCAAATAGACTTAACGATTTTATACAACTAGACGAAATTGCCTTAACAATATCGCATGCATGCTGTAGTTGCTAAGCTATACATAATCCTACTGGCTTTATTTACTAGGGGCTTAGCTTTTCATTGTGGAGAACCTTCAGTGATAGACTAAACTAATCTAAAAATTATTGGAGTCGATAGTGGTCAGCAGTGACGTGTTGTAAAATAAGGCAATAAAGAAAGAGGTCTATACCATTTTAGACATAGACTTTCCATTATGAGATTATTTAATCAAATTTGCGACGACGACGGGAGTGCAAATCCAAATACAAATGAAACACGAGTTGCAGCAGAGCGCCAGAATCTTTGGCATTGTTTGTGCAACTTGTATCGCCTCAGCCGAGCGACGCAAACTTGTGTTTTACTTTAAAAAGCTATTGTGTTTTGCAATGAAATAAACATGAGACAATTTGCAAATATTGCGCAAGTTACTTTGCTTTTGATAATTTCAAATTAGTATTAAAAATAAACGCTATTTCTTTATGACTGTAATTTTAAAGATTGCACTTCAAACTTTGTGAAATAAACTCCGTGTTATAGTTATTGAATTCAGGTGGCCGTTTACTAGTTTGCTATCTATACTAATATAATAAAGCGTAAACACACACTTCTTTGTTGCCTAAGATGTCAGCAATTACAGCATATTTTTGAGTAATCCTTTTTTTAATAAAAAGCCCTACATTTACGTCACGCTTTAGGCTATATATTTTCAGGCTATTAAACTTAGGGGGTAAATATTTTGGATAAAAACTAATGTGGGAAAGAGACCATAAGTTGCTGCCAACATCTAAAAAGCAAGATTGCCATGGTATGTCATCGTGTCATGTCATTTTGACATTTGCAATTAATCATTTGATAAATGTAGTAAATAAACAATGAAATAAATTTTTAGATTATAATTTCACGCGGATGAAACCTCAAGGGAACAGCTAGTTGTATAATCAAATATATGATATGATACTAAAAAACCAACAATTAAAAAAAAAGAATATTAAAATTTCTCTAATAAAAGATTTGATTACGTCGTGTTAATTTAGCAAACGAGCTTAAACAGTCTGCGACAGACCTACAGTGTACGTTTGAAATATTTAATTATATAGTAGACAGGAAATAGTGCCTCAGGCGCTTCGCCCAAGACAAATCAACTCGCTAGTTAAACAGTATTTTCAAGAAAAGAATACTTCATTTCGACGACTTACGTTTGTTTCTCGAGTTTTTCTCTCTATTTTTGCAGTCTGTACCTTCGTTGTTTAAGAATATTTTAAAAGCTTAATATGTTTGTTTTATTGTGTAAAAAGTTACTTCTGTTAGTTCAGGTAAACAAAACAACCCTTCAAACCCTTCAAATTACTCTACAATTTCATTGCAAATTAAGTCGAAAAACACACAAAAATATGTAATAATAAAATAATGAAGAAGAGTAAAGTATTTCGGGTTGGAAGGAAATATTTCCCACAATGTATGATCATTAGAGCGAGTACGTGGGACGCGCGTGGCGGCCGGCAGAGGGCGCTAGCGGTGGCAGGTGTTGCAATGAGGAAGGAAATTGCCAATCACGCGCACGGTTACGCCATTTTTAAAAGCTCTGTTCTAACTGAATTGAGATAAATTTTGTCTTTATTTTTAAGTTATTTTAACCCTAAATATACTTTTTATGCAAACATAAAAAAAAAACTCACTCGGTAAGTGATCATTAAAGCTGTTCCTTAGTTTATGTTTAGCATTACTTTGAGTGCGGCTATGATTGTAATTATTTTTTACTTTTACAAAAATAAAACATTTTCAAATTATTTAAGGGAAAAGTTTAATTTTCCGTATAAAACAGTAAGCTTAAAGAAGCTTTGGAACAGTCATCGCGGAACACTTTTCAGCGTAACTTTTGTTTCAGGCAAAAGTTGCATCATTTTTCAGCGCTCAAGTTATCACGGGCATTAAGGTTGTACGCAAGCTGCAATCTCGTTGCATTAAACATATGAAGGAAAGTTGCACAAATGTTACGGAAATATTATCGTAACAAAATGTTTTTGATTTTCATTTATACTGATTTTTTTCTTTTCACCAAATTAAACCAATTAAATTTTTTTACATTTCAAAGTGGTTTTTTCCAAATAAAATACAGTTATTTTATTTGTCAATTAAGCAGCCAAATCTTCTTTATATTTCCAGTTCTTAACAGATTATTGTTAAAAAGAGTTGCAAAAATATTAAATAAGAATAAAAGAAAAGTTGTATATTTGTCTATGTGGAAGTGATTTCAAAGTAAAAGTGAAACTAAATATATTTGTACATACGTTAAGTAAAACTTTGGTACCGGAGACTTCACTCTCAAACGTCTAGTGTAATGTCTGTTATTAAGGATGAAAAATGAAATAAGTTTTCGCATAAATAAAAGTTTAACGCGAGAGGGCGCTGACGTGCAACTTTTACAACAAAGCGACTTTATTGTTTCAACAATTTTCTACGCCGAAAACTTTTAATTCTTTCGTTAACTATTAACAAAATAACTAAACCCTAAGAAAGAAAATCAAAAGTTCTTGATTTTGGATAACAATAAATCCATATTTTGTTGAAGCCTATGCTTGTAGGAACTGTTTTTTTTTTTTAATTCAAGAAAAGGCAAAGTAAAGTCATTTAAAAACAATGTAGTTGGTAATAGAAGTCCTTCCTCTAGTCTATTAACAGCTGAACAATCTGAGAGCAAATGAATCCGCTCTGCAATCAGCGGCGCGGAGTACGATTTGATTTCCTTTCATTTGCCTCGTTTTATTATTCTCTTGGCACCTGTTTTAATATTATTAAAATCTAAGATTAGGATTGCACTTAGTACTTATTTAAAAATAAGTTTTGTAAAAGAAATTGTCTTCAAATTGACTACGTGATGTTTATGTACACGAAATTAAATTCCCTTCCCGGTTAGGATGGAATATAGTACCGAAAACTGTCTTCCTTCAAGAACGTACTCCTTAAATGCCGGCAACGGTAAAGCATATGCGTTGTTGCGGATGTTCACGGGCGTAGGATCAAATAACATTAGGCAAAAGACGTATTCTATAAAAACACAGGAGTTGTAATTTAGTACGTAATCTGTCGCAAAAAGAATTTTTCTACCAAATCGCGCTGTCAACGTAAAATCATGTTTTACCAAAACGGGTAGTTGTCTTTGTACAAAAGTCATAATCTCCCCTACCTTATCCGACTCCCGTAGGGTCGGCGCACAGGGTTTTCGTCCTCCAAATAACTCTGTCATCCTTCATCTCAGTCAACACTCCCTTCTTGATCATGTATCCTTTCACGCAATCCATCCATCTCTTTCTAGGTCTACCTCTACCAGTGTACTCCTTCACATTCATTACCAACTTCCTTTTTGTCACATGCGATTCATCCCTTCTCATGACATGCCTATACCACGCTAACCTTTTACTCTTTGATTTCTCAACCATTGGGGCTACTCTCAAACTACAAATCTTTGTACAAAAGTGACCGTGAAACATTATTTCTAGTAGCATAAATTAAAATTACGTCAAATATTACTGATTGTTGTCACGTGACATGCATTTGTGATTAGTTATAGATAACAGATCGGCATGAACAACGTATAATGCTTAATCCTCGCCCGCCCCGGGTCGTTTAGCCAGATAACGCTAAATTTATACGAAATGATTTTTAACAGTATACCGCCGGCGTCGGTGGGTTTGTGATAAATTGTAACGCGGCCTAAATTTTGTATGTTACATGTCGGATTTTATCGGAGCTCTTTTTGTTTGTCCTTATCCGTTATGCATTTGTTCGCGCTTTGTGATTGATTGCAGAACGTTTTGACGTTGAATAAACGTTTCCGTATGTTTCCATCAATTTGATGTACGTACTACTGTCCCTGTTAATTCTTTGAAGAATACTGAGACAGCAATATATTTTTGTTCAGGTCGATCCACAGTACCTAGTAGTTAGGATGTAGCAGTAATTTTAAACCTTAATTTGAATTTTCTATGCAAGCAATTGTAATTAGTATATTTCCAATAAAGAAAACAACAACAGCTCACTGTACATCTACACTTAGGGACTCGGAGGCTACCCTAACTTAGAAGCGATCATAAAGACAACGCAGGATAAAAAATCAGAGCTTATTTTCCTCCGTCCGTCTATCGCTTGTTTCAACTGGACTTGAATGTATTGAAAATATTTAATATTACAAGCTAAAAGTGTAGACATCACATCAGTGTGCAAACGAAATAATTTAAAGTCATCAAGTCAACGATGTGAACGCTCTACCAAATCGTTCCGTGATATATCGAATGCTCCGAGTTGAGAGCGGGGTGTAGCTTTAAAAATGCCTTCACATCAATATCGCCGTTATCTCTGTTGCGACTCCATGGTTTAGAACAAACAAAGCATTCGCATTTGATTTATACGCTGACTGTAATGAAGAGCAAACTGTTACGTTTGAAACGCAATATATATATTTTTATATCATAGGAGCAAACGTGCAACCGGCCACCTGAATCCGCTAAAATGGCAAAGCGACCGCTGTCCATAAACATACGCCTTTGCAGATGCGTTTGCCAACCCTTATCGTCGGAGGAGACGCGCTTAAAGAGGACATTTCGACTTCCTTTGCAGACGCAAGTGGATTTAACGATGGAGGAGACCCTCCATCGTTAAATCCACTTTCCCTTACCATCCTTTCCTTAAAAAAAAGGTTAGAAAGGGAAAAGAACTATACTCATGAAACTGTTAATAAGTCGACTTCGGTTTTCATTGGCCTTTCTTTTACTGGATTTAGTATTGAAATATCAAAATCTTTTATAATATTAGTTAAAGCATCAAAGTTGAAGAGGCGAGATTTGGGGATCCAATCCCCTTGCCATGTAAACAAGGCGACTTCGCATGCAGTACAGTTGCATCCTGTAGGACTCCCGAGGGACTACCAACTTACCCCTCGCAAGAAATTAAGGGGGATTTCCGTACTGTTCCAATTCGTCCCAATCTCCCCTTTACAACTGCGTCTAAACACAAATTTGATGACCTTTATCATCATGCATTAAAGACTAATTTCGATCGATTTAATTGTAAACAGCTTTGCTGTACACTTTATTCAGTCACAATGGCGCAAGTAATTTAATTGATGACGCGTTCGATTTACGAAAATGGATGGTGGGAGGAGATATTAAAAATTCGTTTACAAAATATGTTCGATTTGATGGTACCCTAAAAGCAAACATTGTGAGCAATTTCTAATAGAAAAACGATGGAAGAATTTTTTAACATGTTGAAATTTAAGAAACAAGAATATTAGACAATAAGATAGTACGTTTATTGTAAAATTAGATGGTCCCATGCGGCTTCATCCGCGTGAAATTAAAAAAAAACTTTATTTCATTGTTTACCTACATTTGTCAAATTATCAATTGCAAATGTCAAAATGACATGACATGATGACAAACCATGGCAATCTTGCTTCCTTGATGTTGGCAGCAATTTATGGTCTCTCTCCCACATTAGGGTTTTTATCCAAAATATTTACCCCCTAAGTTTAATGGCGTGAAAATATATAGCCTAAAGCGTGACGTAAGTGTAGGGCTTTTTATTAAAAAAAATAATTATTCAAAAATATGTTGTAATTGCTGACATCTTAGGCAACAAAGAAGTGTGTGTTTACGCTTTATTATATTAGTATAGATATATATTAGTAAGAGCAATCTAATGTCGTTTCGAAAGAGCTGGTTCTATGCAGAACGTTAAGAATTACGATCTCTTAGCAAAAAACCTTACTCCAGTACTCTGCCATCCGTACATATAAACGATCTTTTTTCTGTCTATCACCCTTCTGTTTGCCAAAGTCGAGGGAATGGTTAAGTATTTTTTCTTCTAATCTAACATACTTAGTAACTGCACTGAAATAAACTTGTCCCATTTATTGTCCCTTTGGGCATTCTGTCCCCTGTCCCGACTCCCGAGTCGTGACGTCACGCATACACGCAACACGCTTCTGTTTTACGACACTGTTTTTTGATTGGTTGTTAAATTGCTCCCTTGGTACGTTGCATGAATCATTTGGCATTGGGTAAATTAGAAATAAAAATAAACCGTTATATTGAACTACGGAATAGATAGTTTTTATTCTGTAATTTAAGTATTAGTCAACTATACTTACAAACATATCTATGTAAATGCTATGGCAAAAGTAATTACATATACATAGGTGATGGTAACAAGCACGGCAGCGCCATCTTTGTAAAACTAAAATGGAGGCTAAGAAATTATTAAATAGTCATAGGGAAAAATTACGAGTATAATTTTCGTAAAAAAATTACCAACACGAAATTAAGTAATGATCTGCATTTATCTCTTATTAATTACTAATCTATACTTAATATTATGAAGAGGAAAGATTTGTATTTTTATATATATTGAAATAACTCAAAAACTACTGAGCCGATTTTAAAAATTCTTTCACCGTTAGAAAGGTAATTTATCCGTGAGTAACATAGGATATATTTTTTTAATTCCAAGCGGGCGAAGTCGCGAGCAACAGCTAGTTAATAGATAAACATGGATTGAGTGGGTAAGGATATCTTTATTGTTAACTATTAATGAGGTAATCCAACATTCACACTAGAATGACAAATGGACAAGCAGACCGATCATTATGAATGAAGTAATCGTTTGATTGTCTACGGAATTATTCTGTTCTCCTCCTATCAATTCACTACACACTTGGTTAGGGCAAAGGATTTATCGCTGCTCCAAACTAACGCTTCATAGTTTATTACATTAAGGGTAATTCACATGAACTGTTTTTTTTAGTTTTTATTGTTAATTCCTAAAAACACGTCGTTTTTAGGAAAAACACATAAAACACATAAAAGAAAGTCGTGTTAGTTATACTATTTATAACTCAAGAACGGCTTTACCCATATGGCTGAAAATTGGTGAGGAGATAGCTTACGACCAGGAGACGGACATAGGATACTATTTATTCTGTTCATCAGCGATGGATGGATGTTTGTTAGAGTTTGTAGCCTAAACGGGTAAACGGATTTCGATGACATTTGGTATAGACGTAGAGAATAGTCTGGAATAACACATAGGCTACTCACTTTTGTTTTTTTTATTCCACGCGGACGGAGTCGCGGGCGAAAGCTAGTATTTAATGAATAATAAACTAAAAACTTAAAATATAGTGTTGCTTTAATCCGGCGCGTTGCTGAGTTGCGAAGTGCTAACGAATCTGCATATGAAAGTCGTAAATTTTAATTAACTACTTAATATAAATAACTCTTGCAGTGAGCTGCTCAATAATGAGTTTCGGCGAAACTTTACTTAGTGCAAACTTTTGCGATAAGCTTGTTAAGACAGTTTGGCAAACGATAAACAAGAACGTATTTTTCGTTTTTTTAATGTTCGAAAAACAAAAAAAGTCAACAATTCAAAATAACTAAGGTTTCTGCAATTTCTAAATATAAACCTCAAATATGTCTTGTCAGTTTTTCATTAAAGCATTCTCTTTGGTACAAAAAATATATATTTTTACTATTAATCCCTACCCACTTGATCATCGGTTGGCAACACTCATGCTACTTACATGTCTAACAAAAACACTTTTAATTTTAGGTAAATTAAAATTGTTTTGGTGGATTTTTTGCGTTGCTGAAATTTTTTGATTCGTTACGTTATGTGAGTTGACCCTTATTGCTGTCCCTTTGATAGTTGAGATATCTGCCATGAATGGTGTCCATAACTTACACCGGACACTTACGTTTTTGTTATATAAAGGAAAAAATATCGCGATTGATTTAGATCTTCATATTCGCGTTTTTAGATTTGTTTTATTTCCATAAAATGTATTGTTAGGAAATAGTAGGAAACGGAAGGAAAAGTGGGGGGTAGTTTTATAAAAA
>LD699455.1:8604998-8616619 GCA_003118335.3 Papilio memnon
ATAACATGACTTGACACAGCTCGAAGCTTATGCTATGCACAAGTAGTCACAATATAATGGCAAGATATCCACAGACATAACATCGACAGACTCCGTATCCTTAACCATACTTCATATTTACATTACAGTTTGGATGGATGTATGTTTGTTATTACTTATCTCCAGAACGATTCAACGGATCTCGCTGAAATTTGTCATAGATGTGGAATAGTCTGGAATATTTTTTTTAATAAAATAAGGTAGCAAACGAGCAAGTGGCCACCTAAATCCGCCGAAATGGCGAAGCGACCGCTGCCCATAGACATCCGCAATTGCAGATGCGTTGCCTACCCTAAATAGACGAAGGAGACGCCCATAAAGAAGATATTTCCCCTTCCTATGCGTCTCTTCTACCGTCAAATCCACTTTCCCATCCAATCCTTCCCTTATAAGAAAAGGGTGGAACGGGAAATGCACTAAAGTTGGGCCTCCGGCACCACACTCATCAGACGAAACGCGGAATTGCTTCCACTTCACGCCTGTCTTCTGTGTGGTCGTGGTATTGCACCGGGCGAGCCGACCCATTCGTGCTAAGATGTTAAAGCGGGCTCTACCACTGTTGGATAGGATACCTATTAAGTTTTTTTTATATCCGCGCGGATGCAGTCGCCGTCAACAGCTAGTATACAAATGTTCTCAGTGATGTAATTTGATCGATCTTCAATACCTATTATTAAAATAACATTTCTTAAAGCTTATTTTAATTATAAGAAAGATTTCCCCATGTTATAAAATGCCCCGAGCTAACAGATGCGACTTCAGAAATACCTCTTTTATACGAGAACCCTATTTATTGTAATTGTTCATTGAACTGTATTCTTTTACAAAGGGATTAAGGTCATATCATATGTGGGTACGGTTTGGAAAATTAAAAATTAACTTCTCATTGGAATCATAAACAAAAGAATACACATACCTGGGTATGTATACCATCAACAGATCTAATACATACTAAGTAAAAAGTATTACTAAATATTTCATATATTTTATTAATATTAATAGAAATGTTTAAGTTATTACGATGTAAACTTTTAAAACGATAAATCAAAACATTATCAGAGCATTATATAAAAGTCGTTCTAAATAAGAAGCTTCGTTGAAAATTTAAACGTAATATTCAGCGATTTAAATTAAACAAATCTAATTTCTGTGCCGGTAGATTATGGAAGTACAACTTTTGCCCACCCCATTTATCATCCCCTGCCAGGCTCGATAATTTCGGGGGTCACAATCGTTTCGTCCAATTTATCGCAGTCGCACCTTGCCTCGGGCTGAGAACAATATCTACCGATACGGTACGTTTATAAAATCTTACTAATATTATAAACTAGCTTTCGCCCGCGACTCTGCCCGAGTAGAATTAAAAAAGAAAAGTAACTAGGTAATACTAACCTCTACATCTATGCTAAATTTCATCGAGATCCGTTCAGCAGTTTAGGCTACAAACTCTACGAAACATCCATCTAAACTTTTGCATTTATAATATTAGTAAGATTGAATTTCAAGTTTTACTTCAATAGTCAAAGCCCCAACTCTTGAATTATATACTGTTCTAACAATAGCTCCCTCTTGCCCTCCAGGTGACTATTAAGGAATGCAGAGTACATATTTGAAATAGTTACCCCTAACGTGCACAAAACTTCTGCAGGCTACCCTGCATCCAAATTACCTAAGGGAATAGCCAAAGACCTACACGATATTTGAGATCTACTGGAAACACTTTCGTAGAGGTTCTAGTTTAAAAGTTTACTGGAAAATTAGTCTAGTAAACACAACAACATAACTAAAACTTCACAATGAAATTATTGTGGAACTTTTACATTGATTATCCATTGTTAAATAAATAAATAAAATAACATTTAATCTTATCAACACTACAATACAATTGAAAATGACAAAAAAAGTAATTAAATAAGAAATAATAATAAAAAAACGTAATGAAAAGAGAAAAGAAGTATTTAAAATGAGTATTGCAATGCTAACCGGATTGGGTCTTCGCTCAGCTATAAATGCTGAATGCTTCTAATTGAAATACCAAGCGCTGGTCTTCCGCGAGAATCCTTGGGATCATCCACACGTAAGTAGTAGCGGTGGATAGACAAAAAGTATCGCTTTATATACATTTGAGTAAATAAAATGAAAGAAAAATTCGTACATAAATATGTTACCAAAGATAAGAGAAAAGAGAAGATAAATTGTATATATAACGACAGCACATAGATTAATAGGGGTCACGCTAGAGTAACACGATAAAGATGTTAAAAGTATTTTTTTGTAGCCACATCTAGACAAAGTAATATCGTCGACATTAAACAAAAGGAACAAAGACCACCCGTCATACAAACCTTGTTACAAGTAATTTCGTTTCAATTCAGACAATATAAATTCTCGATGCGTTTCGATAGTTCCAGCTAAAACATTATTACCAGGCCTGTTTTGAAGTGTTTACGCCAAATTTACCTCATAATTTGAGACAAAGGGATAACGGGTACGCTTCGTTAAGCGCCTGTAAAAGGAGCAATATGAATTTTATTCGAGATGTTGCTATTTGGAACGGGCAGGCGTTTCCGCGCCCAAACAATAGCGGTGTTAAGGTTAGTTGGAATTGCTTTGATAAAGCCTTTCATTGCCTTATTTATAATTTTGTTTAAAACAAAGATTACACAATGACTAGACAGTGAAATTGTATAATCTGAATATGTTTTCAAAATAGCAAAACAATACTACGATTTTTAAAATGTAAATTTCATTTGAAGTTAATTTAAATTGCCATTGTCCGCGAATTATTTTGTTTGCTTAATTGCTGATTATAAAAAACCGAACTGGGGTCATTAATTTGGGGCCCGATCTCGTCGGGGACCTTTTTAACGATTCCAGGGGTCATTTAACTAAACGTATTAGTCCGGGGAAAGGGTGGGGACTAATCAAGTGTAAATATCTAATGTTTTTTATTTTGCTCTAACGTTGGGGCAAAGTACAAGGGTTGGTGACATTGAGACGAAACGGTACTGTGTATTTTTAATGAATATTACATTTTACTCAATTACATTAAATAATACGAGAAAAAAACCTTACACGTTAATTGGACTAGTTTAATTTCTAAAAAATATGATGGGGTTGAAATAATCTTGTAGGAAAAAAATAGTTTCTACATACATTTAGAAATAAATAAGAGTTATAATTATAAGTTGTCCCGAATTTTCAAAACCCTATAACATACCATGTTTCAAACATCTTAATATACAAAGTTACCATAACATTAATTCTTACAATTTAACCCACGTTAAACAAATTCTCAAATGTTAGACCAAGCGAAAATGAACTCTCAGTTATTATATTTTTTTCTCAAACAAAAAGTGCAAGCAATTACTTAAAAGCCCAAGTCGGGTATTCAAGTTGAATGCAAATATAAAAAGATTTCAGACCCCTGCTCTCCGCTCCCTTGGGCAAAGGAAAGTGAGGGCAGAATTAAAATTATAACGAACGAAATATTTCGACGAGGTCTGCTTTTTGAGGGATATTTTTTTTACAGAGTTTTATTTGCGTACACGTGTTTTATCGTGTTATGTCGGAATAAGTTACTTTCTACATTTGAAGCGTAAAGTCTTAACAATTTCAAATGTAAGAAAGAAATGAAAACTTGAAATTTCTAATTAAAGCTACGGACTAATCGAAACCATTTCTTTTTAAATTAACTAAATAAAATAAATAAAGGGATATCAAATCATAAATTTCTCTATCTTTTCGACTTTAAACTTACTCTGGAACTGAATTTCCGACTGGTCTCAATTTATTTTTGCATTATACGAGCTGGATGGGGCATTAGCATCGGAAAGTGATAATTCTCCACATTATGTGCCCCGAACACCCGGCTTACCGATCTTTTTCAAATTTTATTTAATCGATATTAGTTCATACCAGTGCAGAACTAGCTTTGGACATAGACTACTTTGGCATTGCTACAAGAATGGTGAGCATTATTTCAAAATTCTTATTCCATACAAGAGTGTAGGGAGTGTAATTCTACTGAATAATTGAGTCTACATGTATAAAGATCAACCTTCGCTGTTACATCAGTCATATCAAACCATAAATTTGATTTCGGATAAAAAAACTGTTGACTCTTGACAAGATGAAAGCGATCGGAAGAAATGCAAGCCAACAGAACGCATAGTTGGAGTAGCGGGCTCGGCACACCTCCGTAGTTTCGAGTGTCAATTTTCCACGCGATAACTCCACGATTCGACGCTAATTTAAAAGTTTTCCTGCTCTTTAGACGGACCATTACACAGCGCCCGCAACCGCCCGCACCGGCCCGATTTATGTTTACGATGACTCTTTAAATACTTCTCATAGCCTGGTGTTTTAGCAAGTGGAGCGCGAAATAATATTAATAAAAGATTATTACAGGCTGAATAATAAAACTTAAAAATTCAATTAACTTTGACATATTGCTTGAGAATAAAATAAGAGAATCTATTAACATATTGGGATAAAAATTTAATGTAACCTACAAAATTACTGTCATCTTTACAAAAACTTAAATAGATAAATAACAAATAATTAAATATCAAACGGCTTGTATAAAACCAAGCTTCTTATAAAAAACTAGCTCCCATCTCTTGAGTTTCATAATTGGAGCGTCATTGTCCACTTTCCTACTCCGCTTGTATTTCCTAAAGAAGTTTGCGTCGACTTTGAATCGTTGATCAGAGTTCTCTCGTCGTGGCAACGACGTCGAGGTGTCGCTCTGCGTCTGCTGCCGCGGATAGAAGAACCATCTTTTCGAACCAAATCTATCCTTCTTAAGAATCTCTTGTACTTGGTCTTGTCGTTTCTTCGTTGCGAGGAACTTGGTTGCGCTCTTCTTATGTTTACTGGCTGTAAATAGCAAATATCATTTATGATAAAAATTACCAATCTCCAATAATTCTCTTAAATTATTTTTCTCCTCCATCGCTTTAACTTATCTTTCCTATGTAGAAGTTGCATTACTTATTCAACAAAAAAAGAAACCCTTACGTGTGAGGTATAAAACTCTAAATGCGTCTAGAATCCCGGGCTCTTTCAGACTGAGGTCGTGCTGTCGGCCGGTGGTGCAGCTAGGCGAGCGACTCCGAGACCTTGATCTGGACCTCGAGTGCGTTCGGGACCGGGAACTGGAGCCGGTCCTGCTCGCAGACCGGGATCGCGCCTTGCCTGTACGATGGTGTCGTCCTGTCCTGCGAAAAGCATTACATACTTAAGAAAAGGAATGTTAGATCTCTCTAAGTAGATATATAGAGTCTCGCACACCTTTGATTAAACTATCGCACAACTGTTTAGTATCGCTTTGATTCCTATGAGCTTATATGGAGGTGCGCACACTACTCAATTTTTAGTTATGCAACTAAACAGTTTTGGCTGCATAACAATCGACAATCGCATAACAGTTGTACGATAGTTTCAATCGCATAACAGGTGTGCGCCCGCTCTTAATAAGATAATAAGAATATATTTATTATAATATTATGTAACTATCCGTCTGGGTAGTAATGAGTGTTTTTATTTATTATTCATAATCTAAGAATAAAAACATGAAACGAGGAAAGCTCCTATTCAGTACGTTTATAAAGCATTTAAAAGCTTCAACACAAACACTGGTAGAACTTTTTAATTCTGATTTAAACTTTTTTAACTGGTGCAGTTCACGCATTTGATACTGAGCATTTTAGTTTGAGCTCTTACAATTTTTTTGTAATTTTATGACTGAATTTAGTTTGAAAAATACTTAATCCTTTGGGCGTATTCATAGTTTGAAATTTATTTACATCTATAGTACATATAAGTTAAGCCTAAGTAATGTACAAATGTACATGTAGTACAAAAATGAGAAACACTACAACGGTTTTATTCATATTAATATTATAAATGCGAATGTTTGGATGGATTGATGTTTCTTACAAAATTTGGCACAGATATACATCATAGTCTGGGAGATCATATAGGCTACTTGCTAAGTAATTTTTTCTTATTTCTCGCGGACGGATTCTCGGGCAAAAACTAGTTTAAATTTGTAATATGCTTTTTTAATTGAAATTTTCTTTTAAACAACATAAAACAGGAATATGTCCTATACTACAATATAATTATATTTCATATTTTATTTAAAAATTTCTAGAAATTGTTACACTTCGAAATAATGGAATATATTTCTACAACCCAGCATGGGAAGGCCTCCCGCAAGATAAACCGATGGCCTAGTTAAAGTGGCGGGACTATCCTGGAAGCGTGATGCACAGGATTGATTACCGTCGCGATCTTTGGGGGAGGCTTATGCCCAGCAGTCGGCGTTACATGGATGAACGGATGAGATTATGTTTGAATACCTCTTGAGATCTCGATCCTCCTTTAACTGTCCCATTTCGTAATAGTCCCTGTAACCGTCGCCCTGGTTACCATACTCCGCGGTGGGAGGTAATATAGGTGAGAATTGTGCAGGATAACTGTACGGGTAGTTTGCCATTGTAATGTAGAAGTAATTATTATAATAAACTATTCTTCACTATTATAAATAAATTATATCTTTGTGTATATTATTGTACTGACAATTTGAACCTTCAACATGATTTATTTGTCAACTTATTTACAAAGGTTTTATTACAACCATGTCTTTTATTATAATCAAAAATCTTAAAATTAAATACGTTTCGGGATTATTAAAGGGGAAAGTAGCAAAAATATTATTTATGACTTTTATAATTATCCGTCATTAGGATTTGTACAAAAAACTTTCCGATTGAGAGATTTGTAATCGAGAACAATCGGAGAGTAAGATAAATTATAAGTCGATGAATATTTAATGACTCCTTCCATTAGAGGTTTTTGAGTTTGTGGAATACTTTTTAAAGAAAAATTCAACCAGTTCTCACTAAAGTTGAAAGAAAAGTACGCTGATATAAAGTTACTAGATGTGGCCTTACTTTAAGATTTAATTTCATCAATCTATATCTATACTTCTATACTAATATAATAAAGCGTAAACACACACTTCTTTGTTGCCTAAGATGTGATCAATCACAGCATATTTTTGAATAATTCTTTTTTTAATAAAAAGCCCTACACTTACGTCACGCTTTAGGCTATATATTTTCACGCTATTAAACTTAGGGGGTAAATAAATTGGATAAAAACCTTAATGTGGGAAAGAGACCATAAGTTGTTGCCACCATCAAGGAAGCGAGATTGTCAATATCAAAGACCTTAGTTGTCATTTGTGCATTTGAATTTTGACATTTGACAAATCACCACCACCACAGCTCACTATACGTCCCCACCGAGGGGCTCGGAGCCTACCCTAAAGTTAGGCTGACTAGGCCATAGTCAACAAGGCTGGCCAAGTGCGGGTTGGTTGACTTCACACATATCTTTGAATTTCTTCGCCGATATGTGCAGGTTGCTTCACGATGTTTTCCTTCACCGTAAGAACGTCAGGTAAATTATGTACGTAAGAAAATTCGAAACATCGAAAAATCACATTGGTACATGGCGGCGGGATTCGAACCCAAGACCTGTAGATTACAAGTCAAGTGCTTAAACCACTGAGCCACCGACGCTCTTTGACAAATGTAAACAATAAAATAAAGTTTTTATAATTTCACACGGTTGAAGCCGCAAGGGAACAGCTAGTATACATTTTTCATTGTACCAATACTAACGTAAATTTAACTTACACGGTTACATAAAATGGATAAAAAACCCGATAATAAAGTTGCATAATTAAAATAGCGGGTAAACAATGTTGAAGTTACCCCGAACTGGCAAATGGAACCGTCAACCCAGTTCCCTTTGAACCACATTTAATCAAATAACCGGTAAAGCGGAATCAAGGGTAAACATACTATACCGGAAGTAAACAAGCTTTCGGGTAAAAAGCACCATTCAAAGTTGCATTCGAACCTTGTGCAAAAAAATTCGTAGTGCACTAATTAACTGAAAACGCTACCTGTCAGGGCAACGTACAGCATAATTTCATAAAATGTTATAACAGGTACTTATTACTTACAATCCAAAATAAACTGTATCAGCAATGATATAAGATGGTTTTTAGCTTGATGCGTTTCTTTGCGCATTTTGCCAACTTTCCTGTAAGAGCTTTCTAAAAAAAAGTAATGAAAACGCGTCCGCGACTGCGATAATGTGACGTCAACGGAAACGAATTTATGGCTAACATTCTAGTAGAGATAAAGGATATATCGCTATTAGTAACGTTTATTGCTATTTTGCTATTATAAAGAAAGCAAACATATGGAAATTCGGATGGAATTAAAAAAAGAAAAGTGCCTATTTGTTCTTCCAGACTACATCTATTATTATTGTCGTATCTTCAAAACGGATCTCGATAAAATTTAGTCAGATGTCATCGTCTGGACAGAACACAAAAGGTTACTTACTATTTTTTTAAAACCGCGCGGACGGTGTCGCAGGCGAAAGCTAGTATTATAACGAAATATGGTGATATACTAGTTGGTATTAAAAATTTATAACAAGCAATAAGTCATTAGTCCCGTATAAATAAAATCGATTTTTATTAAAAGTAACTCGTTAGATAACTATTCATTGGTACTAATGCATTTATTATTATAAGGTTGGTAACACTAAAAGAGTTTATTCTAATCAATGTTACCACTTGTTAATTTGAATGCATCTGTTATCAAAATCGATTAAACAAACCGCCTCGGGCTATAATTCTTCTGCTAATTATAAATTCTAAGGTCTAGTGAACACGACAGAGCAAAAAGCTATTTGACCAAATCCCTCCTGCAGAGGTCGGGCAGATCAACGTACTGTAGGGGTGACTCAAGAGGTCTTAAAATACTGTTAAAATCTAAGCTGCATTTACTTTACGATGTTAGATGTTTGTTTTTTACCATATGCAATTAATTACCATATAAAAAAACTTAAATTAATGAGACCCTTTTCAAATATTTTTTTTAATATTTTTTTTTGGCTGTAGAAATTTTAATTCGTTAAAAGATTAGTAGATGAAAGTCATTATTTCGTTCTGAAATATGACACTTATTCTAGTGCCATTTTTTTTCAACTAATTTCTTTTCAAGTCTTTCGTCACGGAAGTTTTCATTACAAGTCCACAACAAGTTGGCACTCAGGCATCCTCCGCACTCTAATGACGCGCCTACCATTGTACCAACATTTTCATCCGAACTCGCATGAATATGGACGCAAAGTCTTTGTACAAATCCACCCTCTTTCCTGTCAAAACACCAACATTAAAGTGCACCAAGAAAACAAAAACACAAACGAATAAAAACCTTAAATCAAACGAATAAGGTAAGATGGTATGTCGTGTGTTTGTTAAATAAATTGGCAAATAGATTGTTTATTTACATTTCATTTTATTTTTACGCGTTATTCCGTCCTTTCATAGCAGCCTATTCAGACGGAAAGTATTTTCGCTCTAATTGAATCCTACCTTATTACTCAAACGAAATTCACTCAAAATATTCATTCAAAATTAAAAATATATCTCGTAAATTGGGTCAGCAGTATGATTTTTTTATTATTTCTACATGCACGTTGCCCGTTTTTCGATTAACACCGGTCATTAGGCAAAATTATGTTTTTTTTTATAGTGTTTTTAATGCTTTCAATGTAATTTCGTTGAGTTTTTCACGAAAGAAATAAAAAAAATTAATGAAATATACTTTTGAATCGTAATATCTAATAATATGTTACTTTCTATTATATTAATAACGAAATTGATCATGGGTATTGCCACACCAAAAAGGTTCGACTTTCAAATGTTATGAACGACCTTCAGATGATCATAAAATGCCTACTTTAAAGGTCAATGATACCAAGTCCACTTAAATTAATTTCAAAGTTTAAAAACCTTCTGAAGTACCCACACACTTCACAAACACTTCACCTTATTGTAATGGAACCTGCAATTAGTTGGAGACTGAAATCTTAATCAAAGCTACATTACTTGGTAGAACTTAATTGCGTCTTGAAATCTTATTTAATGGCTTCTTGGCCTACGCAAGTAATATTTGAGTATGGGATTTAATAGTTATTTTGTGTAGCATCAAAGATATACTTTTAGGTAATTGATAATTGTAAACCATTCGAGTAAATTTAAATATTTAGATTTATAAATGGCGTAGACTATTTTCTAATGACTTACTGCCATACTCAGAGACATAAACAGTTAACAAAAGTGTTTTGTTAAACCACACTGACCCTTATTGATAATTAACGATTAAAACACACTTTGATTGACATAGTTAATGGTAAATTCAATCATTAATGGTCATTTAAGACCCTTAGTGTACATTTAGTAAGAAACATGTACAGTAAAGGATTGCTTAAGTAACTTTAAGACACAACTTTTTAATTTAATTCCAAGCTTCAAGATCTCAAATCCAACTTCAAAATGAGCTCGCTCATAAGTAGCGTTATAAATTTATTTGATATAAAAAAACAATTGTTATAAATAGAAAACCGCTTTCAGAGAATAATGAGGAAAACGAAAAGCATCAATTTGAACACGCAAAGCTCTACTCCATTACCTGACGTCTTATTACGTACCGACTACATTATTATAACGTAATATTATCTTATCTACGAACACGAAATGTTTAATCATCTATGTTTTTTCTATTTATTCCATGATTACGTTTTGCTTTAGTAAATTATAATCTATACTAATATAATAAAGCGTAAACACACACTTCTTTGTTGTCTAAGATGTCAGCAATCACTGCATATTTTTGAATAATTATTTTTTTAATAAACAGCCCTACACTTACGTCACGCTTTAGGCTATATATTATCACGCCATTAAACTTAGGGGTAATTATTTTGGATAAAAACCCTAATGTGGGAAAGAGACCATAAGTTGCTGCCAACATCAAGGAAGCAAGGTTGCCATGGTTTGGCATCATGTCATGTCATTTTCAGATTTGCAATTGATAAATTGACAAATGTAGGTAAACAATGAAATAAACTTTTTATAATTTCACGCGGATGAAGCCGCATGGGAACAGCTAGTTATATCTAATTCTAATTATATTTGGTAGAGTTACAAAAGATGTAGAGTATCTCGTATTATTTTTGTTTTACTGCATACGTATTTTCATAAACAGTTTTATGGCATATCTCTTGTTAATGCTCATAACGAACACTGAGTAGTGGTGCGGCGGCCATCTTGTAAACTGGCAGTTCGATTCGAGTGGCGATAGAGTGCGCACGCGGCCACGTGCTCGGTGGACGTTAGTCCATTTTCTTAATCGAAATATATCGTATCGATCTACAGCTTGGTGGAAATACAGATTGTGGTATTAAGGATTACAAGTACACTAATTTAAGACAATTATTTCGTTGAAATATCCGTGTACCACGCTTAGATGAAGTTGTCAGAAATTTACCCGAAAATGCCCTATATTTTATTGACTATATGGCCAGAACTTTAAAACCAAACTAAAACTCGAGTATTGTAAAAATGTTTCTGTCGATTGGCACTACGAATTTCGTAGTGTCGTAGCTAATTGAAAAGTTTCAATCGATTCATTGCTACGACA
>LD699455.1:8658596-8669082 GCA_003118335.3 Papilio memnon
ATATTGTTTGCTGCAACTAAATTAAAGTAAAAGCGTTAAATTTGTCATAAAAATTAAATTAATATTCCTCTCACCTTTATCACAAGCGTATCAAAATCGCTATCAAGCCTAATGTAACCCCACCCTATATCATAGTCGTGGAAGTATAGAGAATTTCGTTTATAATTTTAGATCGGTCGACCACTAAGCCTATGGGAGGATTTTCTTTATCGTCGGCTTCTATAATCTTTATTTATACGTAAAATGAATCGTTGCTAGTTCCGGTTAGATAGTTCGTGATTTATTTTTATGGAGTCTATGGTCAACATAGACAAGAATTTGAGGATAGCCTTTTGTGATAAGGGTCAAAAGAGAAGCTGTTAACCTGATGTTAAGAGACTATCGGTGGTGTTATGTGTCACTTAAGAGTCTTAATTATATTATTGTCTCATACATCTATTTAAATGTCGTTTCTATACTGAACTAAGCAAATTCATAAAATCCCCAAAAAACTTAGAAGTAGTATGTAGAGTTTGTCATAAAATATCTTTCGACGACAATAATAAATCTCCTCAAATACCTTTATTAAATTCAATTTGTGATAAGCCAATTGTTATCAAACGAAAAATAATTCATTTCCGAAATAAAAAGCGAAACAAAAAACAAATCGTAAAAATATCAGAGTAAACGTCATTAGTGTGAGATAAAACGTTTATCAACATAGTACAGGCAGATTTGATGAAATTTCCGGACGCCCTCCGTGATACTCGTTCACTGACCGGATATTGCAACGGACCGGCTGACCGAATGAAACGGGTCACGGGCGGGGAGAGGAACATTCAGTCATTCAAAGACATCGATAACTTTGCAAGATATTACCAATATATCTTCAGTACATATACAGAAACGAGATAAGAAAGCTTTTGTTTTCCAAGTTTTTTTTATTATTAATTAACTTAAATTAAAAACATACGGATATTCGTAACATCTTCAACAAAATCTGTATAAGATTTATTGATTTACTTTATGTCAGGTAGGGGGCGCTATACAAATCTAATAGAAATATAGTTGAGGTTAAGAAAATATTCTCATTGTGCTCTCTCACTTACAAATAATTCACAAGGGACAAAAACACAAAGATTTCTTAAATAAAAGGTACACTGCAAAGTGTGCAAGCGAGTGGATTGTCGGCAGTAGAGAGTAGACATAAAAAATGTGAACCAATTTCACTCCCAGCCGCAGACTGCTATGAATATTAACCATTTCGCGCCACGATCATAGATTATGTTACTTTATAGAAGCGACACTCCATTAAAAATAATTAGTAACAATAAACTATAGTACGAGTATACCATTGATAAAATTGTAACTTGAAGACATTTTTATTTGGATTGGGTATTGATGGATTTTTGTCACATTCTGGCTTCAAGCCTATTATGACGTTTAATAATGATTATTAAGTGATTTAAAAAAAAAACTTCTTATAAGATGATTTCTTTAATTTCATGAATAGTAAAGGTGCTGTATGTTAGCTGTAATTGCCGCTTCTAAATAAGGCGTAATTTTCTCGCAGATACATGTTTATACAGCGTGTTCTCTTCAGACACAAAATATAGAGATCGCATAGATCAAATTATAAGACGAACAGTGACATTCATTGATAGAATAAAAGAAATCTAAACACTTATCAAAGAATAGATAAAGGTAGAAAACTTCAGAGAAAGAAAACAAAAACTATTAAAGCACTTGGCTTTCTATTGTCCAAACACTATGTTACCAATGTAAACCTACGATTAACAATACAATGGAATTATTTCATTACAATTATGAGTGTAATTATAATAAACTAGCTTTCGCCCGCGATTGCGTCCTCGTAGAATTAAAACAAAACAAAAGTAAACACCCTATGTGTGCTACCAGACTATCCTCTACATGTATAAAAATCCGTTCAGCCGTTTAGGCTACAAACTCTAAGAAACATCCATCCATCCATCTAAACTTTCGCATTTATAATGTTAGTATGATAATATAACCTACACAATCATAACAGAAATACAAGATTCATTATTCTAAGTTATTACACTAATCTCTCAAGTAACTTGTGTTGAACATTGGAAGGCGGCGTATGTTCGCACGGCATGCGTTCGTGTCTCGAACTAATTGCACGCACGTATTCGTGATTATGTTATCAATATACAGAGCTCGTTAATACGGGAGAATGCACGACTGAAGTGAGCATAACTTATGTAGTTACCATAACTGGCATCTATACTAATATAATAAAGCGTAAACACACACTTCTTTGTTGCCTAAGATGTCAGCAATTACAGGATATTTGTGATTAATTCCTGTTTTAATAAAAAGCCCTACACTTAAGTCACGCTTTAGGCTATATATTTTCACGACATTAAACTTAAGGGGTAAATATTTTGGATAAAAACCCTAATGTGGGAAAGAGACCATACATTGCAGCCAAAATCAAGGAAGCAAGATTGCCATGGTTTGTCATCATGTCATGTGATTTCGACATTTGCAATTGATAAATTGACAAATGTAGGTATACAATGAAATAAAGTTTTTATAAATTCACGCGGATGAAGCCGCATGGGAACAGCTAGTCGTTAATAAAGTACATAACTACATAGGAGAAAGTAAAGGAACTTTCTGCCCGCACTGCCGCGTTGTGAAACGGTCTGTCCTCGGCGGTATTTCCAAATCAATACGACTTAGGGTCCTTCAAGAAGCGAGCCTATCATTTCATCAAAGGCCGGCAACGTATCTGTAGTTCCTCTGATGTTACGGATGTCCATGGGCGTCGTTGATTCGGTGTTCACGCCGCTCGTTTGCCCCCTTTTATTATAAAAAAAAAATGGCAAATAGTAACGAATTAAAATGGAAAAATAAAAATAAATGAGTAAATGTTTGTGGTTATAACAAACAAAAGAGTTATTAAAAGGTATACTTAATTAAATAATTTCTATATAGTACAAAATACATCGAAAAAGTAATTTTATGTTCGGACATGTCAGGTCAGCTAGTTTGTAAATAACTCCACCCAACTTCCAATGCGGAGAAGCACGTACAAAACAATCCTGCGTCGCAATATTTTGAACATAAAACATTATTCAGTGCTACGTCACCACGGTGCGTAACTAGAGCCCATGATTTCTCAAAGGGATGTTTGCTGCTACGCGGCCGCTACCGAATGTTGAGCTACGAACAGCTACGCGAGATCTACGCACGACTTCACTTTTTGACCGGAATACCTTCGGATACGTGACAAGAATAAATAACGCTTGGTCCAAGTTAGAAAATTGTAACACCGAAAAAATATTAACAACTAGCTGTTCCCGTGCGACTACATCCGCATGAAATTATAAAAAACGTTATTGTTAACATCTGTCAAATTCTCAATTGCAAATGTCAAAATACCAATTACTTTACTATGGCAATCTTGCTTACTTGATGTTGGCAGCAACTTATGGACTCTTTCCCACATTAGGGTTTTCATCCAAAATATTTACCCCTAAGTTTAATGGCGTGAAAATATATAGTCTAAAGCGTGACGTAAGTGTAGGGCTTTTTATTAAAAAAAGAATTATTCAAAAATATGCTGTAATTGTAATCTTAGGCAACAAAGAAGTGTGTGTTTACGCTTTATTGTATTAGTATATAGATAAAAACCGTTAACAATTGTTAATACAAACACAATTTTCGCAAAAACTTCTAACTATAATATTATAATAATAATATTTTTAACTAAAATAATTATTTCACCATATTTTATTATAAAAAAAACTGTATATAATAAAACATGATCGCTAATTCTATTATATAATCTTAAAACTTGTACCACACCCTCACAGGGTCGGCGGTATGTTTTTTTGCCTCGATGATTTTCAGTCAGATCTCTTGTTGATCTGAGAACGCCAAATTTTTAGCCCCTACGTGCTTCAGTTATCTAATATTTTGGGTTATTTCAGTTTGTTGTTTGTCTATCCCTATTGTTAACAAGAGTGTGAATTTGATTTGGTTGTTTAGCGGACTCAATGCTATAATATATTTAAGACAATAACGTTATTAATACCGATATTATATGCGTAAAATGTGTAATTGCAAAAAAAAAACAAAAAGCCAACATCACGCGGTGTTCCCAGGCGGTCACCCGTCCAAGTACTGACCGCGCCCGACGTTGCTTAACTTCGGTGATCGGACGAGAACCGGTGTGTTCAACGTGGTATGGACGTTGGCGGAAGCAGCTATTAATCTAATTATAGTAATATATTATCAGCTCCCAAAAAGTTAGTTTATTATACATTAAATAAAACCACAATTTATCCAATTCCGTAAGGAAAACAAACATGATCAAGGGGCGATAGAATTTACATGGTTATGGAAAAATTCCATTTCGCGTTGACGCCTCATCGCCGAGATGGTCCCCAGAAGACCGCTACATAACTGCTGTGAACGTTCATACAATTGTTTTTCTTGACAAAAATAAAATACCATTACATTCAGAGATACATTTAGTAAATATATGACAAACACAGAATAACATACAAGTAAGAAAATTTATTTAAAAAAATAATAATTATTAAAGTTAATATTAATTACATTTTTAGACAATTGAAAGCTATTCCAAGTTGGTACTTCAAAATAAGAAAATAAACTTTATTACATTCAACCTTCTTATTTTGCGTACTTAATTTGAAAGTTACAGATTAATGAGGGTAGCCGCATAACTAAGCGCCGCGGTCTCGTACTTCGGCTCAAACCATCAGTCTTGCATCGTCCGTCGAACCGCAAGAACGTATGGCAAGGAATTAGAAATCAACTAGGATATAGCTAAACATATTAAAAAAAAAAACAAAATAAATGTGATCTAAAATTAACACAACCAATAAAGTAAAATGTATGAAAGCGACGCTGTAGGCTAGTTTGCTTATTAGCAAATTGTTCAGCTACCCTCAGTACTAGTATGAAACTGTACTACAGTAGGGCAATGGGCACATTAAAGAACAGTCTTAAATAAATTAGTACTCACAGAAGCTATATTTATCTTATACGAGAATAATCGAGTATTTTCAAATGCAGATTTTATATTTACGATTTTTAGAAGAGAATCTCATAAGAGTAGAAACGCGGCTGGTCCGGACGCAGACGGTCAAACGCTTTCATATCCGGACTCCACCCGGGTAAGCATTACAGCGACTCCGAAAATACCAAGAAAGCCAAGTTAAAAAATGAATATCAAAAGCCAAGAGCTATTCCAGTATGCGCTATTTGACGTCGTGCGACATTTTTGTTAAAAAAAAACAATAAATACGTGTCAAAACAGGGGTGGCAATTCATTGCGCGTAGTTATTTTTCTTCTCAGATACTACGACATTCTGCGCCGTCACTAACTTAGATGTGTACCAATTGACAAAAGTAACGAAAACATTCCGCGCAGAATGTCACCAGCAACAATTACAAATAACTAGCAAATAAAATATTTATCCCGCCATTTATAAAACAAACAGATTGATTACCAAAGAGGCAAGTGACTTAATTTTTAATTAGCATCATTAAAAGGGACTTCCCTCGTCCCTAGGTCGATGGAAGACAGATTTTTTCGGCCGCTTACATAACCGCGACTGTTAGTTATGTGGACAACCCTCATTTATTTCTGAAAGGGTTAAATTAAATGTTTCATGTTTAAAAATACTTAAACATATGAACGATACAAACACGTAGACTCTGGTAGATAATCTTACTAACATTATAAATGCGAAAGTTTGAATGGATGGATGGATGTTTGATAGAGTTTGTAGCCTAAACTGATGAACCGATTTCGATGTAATTTAGCACAGATGTAGAGGACAGTCTGGAAAAACACATAGGTTAATTTTTTTTTTTTAATTTTGAAAGCTACAATACAACGAAAAACCAAAAAAAACAGTAGAATCAAGTAATAATAAGTTTATCAGTACAAATAAATGAATCTTTTCCACGTTACAATATAAATCAAGATGTAACAATATGAGATATGGCGATATATAAAATTCCTTCAAAATTATCCATTGCCCATTTTAGGATAGTTTTTCGTAGCAAATTGCGCTCAGGCGGCGAATATGCTCGAAGCCGTTGATCCGGACGCAGCCGGTCAAAAGGCCGTCATATCCGTCCTACCCGGTCGAGCATATTACGGCGGTTTGAAAATCCTTGCAAGCTTCGTCCAAGAAATTATTGCGATTACTGAAATAGATTTGTAAGAAGGCACGCAATATACTTTCAATTTTATCTACACTGTGTGTAGATAAAATTACAACTGACAGTCAAACTGTACAGTTTTCAATTTTGCTTATACACGTCAGTTTGAGCTACACAGTTCATTTTCATTTTAAACTGAATATAACAAGACCCAAGAATGTGTCTACAGCATTTGGACTTGATTATTCTTAATTTTGATTTAATTGCAAAAATCGATACAAAAAAAGCCAACATCACGCGGTGTTCCCAGGCGGTCACACCCATCCAAGTACTGACCGCGCCCGACGTTGCTTAACTTCGGTGATCGGACGAGAACCGGTGTGTTCAACGTGGTATGGACGTTGGCGAAAGCGTTTCTTAATTTAAGTATCGGATATTGCTTTTATTCTAATTTTGATAAAAAAAACACATAAGAAAAGAACATATTTATATCGATTGAAAAAATTTTTATTCTGTTGAATTAAAAAAAAACAAAAAGCCAACATCACGCGGTGTTCCCAGGCGGTCACCCATCCAAGTACTGACCGCGCCCGACGTTGCTTAACTTCGTGATCGGACGAGAACCGGTGTGTTCAACGTGGTATGGACGTTGGCGACTATGCCTATTTATATTAGAATCGTACTTTTATTTATAGTTCTTTTTTATTTGCTTTTTAATATATAATATATTTTACGCGATTAAAAAAATATAGTTCTACCGGCTGCGGAATCCGATGACTCAAGCAACCAGTGGTCAAGTCTACAGAGACAGGAATCTTCTCACCAAGCGTGCGGTTCTAAAATAACTGCCTTTTAATAAATGTCTTGCGTTTCTTGGAATGTTGGTCGAAGCTCTTCGCTATTACCCCCTGCACCGAAACGACTATAGGAATAATGGTAGTCCACTTCATACGCCATATGGCGGTACCCTCGTCAGCCTTGAGCCAAATATAAACATTTTAATCATTTTCATTGTCATTAATTTATTAACCTATAGAATCATTACGTCATAATACACCGTCATCTTATATCATAGAGATTTTAAGATTTACAGTTCACACATATTTTGTGATTTTATACTTTAACATAGTTTTATGCATAAATGTATTTATTTCTTAGAAAGAATAACTTTTCATTATACTGTAATATTGCTAAAAGATCATTTTATAGTTCAGTTTATGTCGCCTCCTAAAACCACATTTTTTTTTGGAAAACTGCCATCTATGACGTCGTTTGAAGACTTCGATATCAACGTAGCCTTATGTGAAATTATCTGGTGTTTACTTGTTTTATAATTTTATCAACAGATGGCACTTTATTAACTTTAGATAATTAACGAATTAAAGAATATTTCAATTCCTTTTCAAAAATGCATTTATGTTAGCTTTTTGATTATCGCTGTGGATACAATATTTCTAGAGCTCATTATGTGATGCGTGAATGCATGTTTCCGAACGAAAATGTGAGAAACTTATTTTTAAACGATGACTAGAGTGAATGATTAATTCTGAACTCTTGAACGTATGAAAGACGGGACTAATGAAAGGAATATACAAGGAAGCGGACGACAATAAAGAGCGGGCGCACAACTTTGAGTAAACTAACGCACATCAATCGACAATCGCACAACACTTGTTTCGCAGCCAATTCAACTGTTTAGTTGCATAACTAAAAATCGAGTAGTGTCCGCACCTCCATATAAGTAAACACATAGAAATCAAAGCGAGACTAAACAATTGTGCGTGTACTAAAAATACACATATTGTAACGGATTGGCAATAAACATGAAACTGAATAGTACAAAGAATTTTTATCCTCGAAATAAAAATAAAATTAAAAAAGCAAAACAATATTACGACCGTGACAGGACTCGAACCTGCAATCTTCGGATCCGAAGTCCGACGCCTTATCCATTAGGCCACACGGTCTATGTACGATGCGATAAAATTATTGAATACTATTTAATTTTTATCGATCTAAATGTTTTAAAGGGTTTTGCTGTTTAATTTTTGCTTTTTTATAAATTCATGAAAATAAACCCTTACGTCAATAAAAATATGAACCAATGCTTTACAACATTTTGGAAATTAAAAACAGAAGCAAGTGTTCAGTTGGTTGTTACCTTCTTGAAAATTATTTATAGTGCCATCTATCGCACATTTAATGAAGTGCAATAATTTCTGCTTTAATGCTGCATTATGTCGTATTTTACATAGATGGCGCTGTTCGCATTCCTGATAGTTCTTTATTATAGTAACAGCTGGCGCTAGTGATTGTAGAAAGTAACGTAAAAAATACACATAAAACATTACGTTTTGTTTAGTTTTCTTAATTCTATAATATAAAACAATTAATAAGCTGAAACACAGGAAATTAAAAAAAATGTTATAATCGTTAACATGAAAATTAAAATAATAAGATTATCAGTAAAAATAAGGTTTACTAAAACGATTAAAATTATAGGTTGTTTATTGCTGTGGTCATAATATAATTGGATGTTACGTAAATTTGGGGTTAAAATTATTAGGGTATTAAAGTACTTTAGCGTCTCAGGTCGTGTGGAGTACCAATTTGTCGTTAGGAAACACTCCGACGTGTTTGCCTCTTGCCGCGCGTACTCCACTCGCCAATTTTGCCATTCTCGAGAGCATAAGTTTACCTCGTCTGGACTATATTCTAAGTGATTTCGGTAATCGTTCTTTTTGTGCTTCTAATATATCACTATATTGACTATTTTATATTGTTGAAATATAGCCTAGTCACTTTTACACTTGAATATAGTAATATAGTTAAAAATTTATTGTAAAAAGGTGAAATATTTTTGATAACGGTCTTAATTAAAATCTTCTAAATAAAAATTATTAAATAATCGCACAGAAAAGATCTGCTAGGTAGATACATAGTCCGAAAAAAATATTTTTAACTTCTAAAATATTACCTTTTTACACATAACTGCCAGTGCACTATGTCTAGAAATAGATTACGCTGTACCTACTAGATGTCTAACTTGTTTTAGTATTTAGTAAAAGTAGAAATTTATTTTGCTGAAGTAAAACAGAAACATAAGGTTCAAAATGCCATGTACTTCACGGCATCGTATTTATAGAGAGCTGTCAATTCGGATCAAAGCCCTATCGCTCGATTAAGAGCATCTGTTCTCAAGAGTTGTATGCATTGTATTACAAAATGCATCCTGTTTGCTCACAATAGAGTATAATTTCGTATGACATCGGAAAAATTAAGTAGCATCCAAGATAGCATCTTGATAGTTTTTTGTATGCATTCCTCAAACGGCGGGTGGTCAAGTGACGGCAAGTGGTGAGCGGTCGTCTCAGCCAATAGGAGGCCGCTACTCGAGATGAAACAAAGCCGCCTTTGTTGTGGGCGGGGCGACCCTTTGTGCGGCACAATGGGAAGACAGCGGTCCCTTTGTGCCCATTGTCGGGGCTCCATTGTTTAGGTATTGTGCGGCGTTTGGGACGCGGGGTGTGGCCGCAGCGAGTTGCGTTCACGACCCGCGACTTACAAGGAACGCCTTACAAACTCATTGGCGATCAAACGTTATGTGCTAAATTGTTTCATGTTACCTACACGTAATAATCAATTAAAAAAATGCAGATTCCCTTATACATTTTTTTAGACATTTAATTTTGTCTAAACACAACCTATTTGATATCATGTCTTAAACTACCTGTTAACAAGCAAATAATTTGTCCATAAAATGTTTAACTCTGCCTATACCGTACAAGAATGTATTAGAAATTCGGTTAGGGGTGTGGGTTGGTGGGTGTCCCAAATACAGTGGTGGCTGTAGGGGGCGCGCGGATCGATACCATTGTCTGGCGCTCTGCGGCTCGTACCTGCGCCGCAGCGGCTCAGTGGCCCACTACACGCTAACTTATAAAGTCCAGGTTCACTTCTTGACTAACTTATCCAGGACCTGTATACAGCTAAGAACAGCAATTTGGCTATATTTTATGTAGACAAGACAAGTTAAAAGTTAAAATTAACTGGATCTTTAACTATAGTTAGTATAGACAACTAGTATATTTTGTTATGCTTATGAACATGACAGATTGTGTATCAAATCTTTATAAATAACTACCTTTCGCCCGCTACTGCGTCCGCGTGGAATTAAAAAACAAAAGTTACTAGCCTATGTGTTCTTCCAGACTACGTTCTACATCTATGTCAAATTTCATTCAGATCCGTTTAGCAGTTTAGGCTACAAACTCTAACAAACATCCATCCATCTAAACTTTCGCATTTATGATAT
>LD699455.1:8688107-8699348 GCA_003118335.3 Papilio memnon
TTAAGTCAAAGGTATGCGTGAGATCTCAACTTGTGCAGAAATGCTAGGTAGTTCCTTCATCTAATGTTCTCAGTTCTGTTTTCATAAAAATATTTAAAAACGCAGACAAATACTTTAGCTGTGTATAGAATAAAAATATTGACAGCTTATTCAGTTTTAATAATTTGACAGTGTAAATATTTATTAAATGAAGTCAGAGTCAGTATTGTAACTATTAAGATTAGAGAAGGCCGAGGTATGGAATGCCCAGTTCACACCTCTACTGTAAGTGGGCGTCGTAATGGAGAGAAACTGCATTGACTACGGCTTTATACTCATCACATGGTGGACGTCGATTAGCGATTATTATAAAGACCTTCTTAATTAGTATTTGAGATTTAAAGTCGTAATTCGTCAAATATTGAATTAATGTTTGAATTGTCATTAATTAAACCAAATACCGGGAGCAATCACTTCACTAGAAAAACATTACACTAATAGTAGATGAATATTACAAATGTAAAGTGGCTACAAGTGCGTCGTCCGCTCCTCTCTACACCATAACCTAACCTTTACAATAGCGCTTCGGGTACTCGTATTCGAGCAGCAATTAATTATTTGATTGTGCGCAGCGATCCGCTGACCCTAGAGAGCTATTAACTGACCGACAGTTCCTTAGAGGTGTTTATTAAACACGCCTTAGTCGGATGCTAGTTGCTTTGATGTAATGAATGGGTTGCCATCGTTGCTGCGGGCTTTACTTTGTTGGTCTAATTGATATATTGTTTATGCTCTTTTGTTTATTGTGTATGAAAATATTGGTGAACACACAGTAAATTATTAATTCATAAATTGTGCAATATTATTGAATACAAATCAATTGAATGCCAATATACTGTTAGGTTAGACAAAACTCTTAAATTTCTACAAATCTATCAAATCGTTAACAAGTTAAGGGTCCCTTAATATTTAAAATGGTATTATGTTGTCCTTACATTTTTCGATGATAAATGTCTCGTTATCTGCCATAAAAGCCATTAATACCGAATTACATGTCATAGCAATCAACGCTTTAGATGCCATCATACGTAATTGAGCACTCCACCTCGTCTTGACGCACAAGATCCGAATTTAAATAAAAATAAAATAGACACCCTCATTGTGGTGACGTCAATCGAATCTACAATATATTGAAAACCAGGACAACACTGAACCGGCGATCTAATACAATGCGGACTCTATTGCTGTGATGTTTAGGATGAAAATCGTTAGACAAGCAGACGAGGGAGATCGCAAGTCCTCCGAAAGGGACCGGTGGAGATTTTTTTTTATTATATTTATAATTAAATTGGTTGTCATCTCACGCGCGGGCTGATGTCTCCGCCTGGTATTGGCGTGAATAACGATGAATTTTTCTCCTCGAAGTTTTTTTTTTCGAGAGTTTAATAATTTAACTCGAACGAATATTGAGTTTTTTTTTTAATAAATAATTTAGGTGACAGAATGACAGGACGGGGACAGATAATAAAACGATTCTGAATGTGTTCACTGAGTGGCTACTTAAATTTATATAATAACGGCGTAATGATTGCTTACAAGTACCTACATTTGTTATCCACGTCCACATAATAGAAAAAAATGGATTGGTGTTCTAGCCGTAACGGTTAAAATTAATATTTACAAATTTCCCTTATCATTTACTTGTATGGTCAGCAAAAAATTCCAAAACACTTAAATATTGTGGTGGCTACTAAAAAACAACCCTAAAAGATATTCATAATGTAAGCTGTCAAAAAGGGACTACACGTTCATATCTCATTTCTTAAACTTGAATAGGAAAGTATCAAAATTGGGTTCGATGTAATTTCATAGAGGATTCGGCGTGCGGCCACAATAAGTCCATTTCCACCGGTTGTATTGAGGCCAGTAATGACCGGCTTCCTTCGTATATGCCACGTATTGTGCATATAAAATCGACCCAGAAAAGGTCGGACGCGGGAAGATTTCCATTGAAGGGGCATTTTTCTTTTTGTAACAGGTATAAGTGTTAAATTTTGTGGAAATAATATGCGATTTCACGAGTCGTTTGTGGTTTACTTAAGTGTATATTAGAGTAGTTTACTGTCAAGATGTTTGACGAAAATATATGAGATTTCTAATTTTGTTTTTCCAAGTAAACATATCGTTTAATATTTCCTGCTTTCATGTAACTTACACGTTATAAAATAACAAAACACTCACCGAGTTGGAAAACGTGCACCATATGGAAATAAAAAATTACATCTACGAACAGTCATGAATAAAAGAAAAAAAATATTATTCCGTCTAAAGACATAGGTCGATATCGCAGCAGTCAAAAGAATAAGTTTATAAAACAAAAACAAAACAAATGTCTCAGGTTACGTACAACTTCATAAAACGAACTGGTTGAAAAATGAGTGCCCACTCAAAATTGTAGCACAGAGTAAAAATTATAAAAAACTTAGGCAAATCCCGCAGTTCTTGCAAGTTCGTCCTCTGTAATTAAAATTAGCTAAATACGGCTTCAGTACACGGCATCAGGTAAGGGCCGCGACACACCACGCTGTTACAGATGACTGGACAACGTTTATGTTGAGTTTCAAGGACCGTGTTTTACTCAGTTTTTTATAGCTTTTTAAAACTGTATAACGACTAGTACAGTTTTTAATATTTTAATCAATGTTAGATGTAAGTAGTTAGTAAAGCAATACAGAATTTATAAAACATTACTATGTACTTATCTTTTTGAATTTTTTCCTCTGATTACATTTTTTGTTACAATAATTTCCCATCGATTTAAAATAATTATACTCAATAAAGCAAGTATTAACTTCCCTCGGAACAAAATAGTCAACAAATACCCTAATGCTCAAACTCTTTCTTTAGGTAAATTTAATTGAATTTTTTTGGCAATGTCAACCGTGAATTAGAGCAATTTAAGCGGGGGTGTACGCTTTGATTTTCATCCGTTTTCGCCCTAAGTTTATTTTTTTATTACAAAAAGTCAGCGTTAAAAAGTAAAAGTGAACATTCGGCGCGCTTTCACGAGCCTCGTAAAACGTGTACGTTTAAATACCCTTCGAAAATAGCAACAAAATATTTAGTCTCTCCGTGCACTTGGAAAATGGTGCTCTTTGCACTTAAAAAAATAAAACATCGAGTTCAGAGCCCCATTAGCGATCGTTCAGTAGTGGCGTTGTTAACGTCGATGATATTTTGTACACGCAATAAGTGAGATTTAAGGACGGAGCGACAGTTCTCTAGTCTCCAGTCACAGCGACATAAATATACATAGCTTTTGATGTTTTTTTTGGTTTTATTTAAAAAGACTTATCGTAGAAAAGCAAATTATTACTTTAATTAAAAATTCAAACGATGAATAAAAATGCCATGTTTGGTTCGCCTTTATTTATTAGCCGGTTGGTGTTTACCTGTTATGTTTTGAAGATTTAATGTTGATTTCAGGAAAAGCAAAATTGCAATCGAATTACAATCGTAAGATTAAGACTGAAGACTTTAGAATTGATATACTTACAGTAAAGACAAACAGACGAGATAATAAAATTAGACAATGAAAATCTTGGCCCCATCCCTCGGGGATCTTTCGCACCGATTATCCTCGCTTAAAAACCATCCCAACAAATGACAAGGCGAATTTTCGCGCCAACTCATCCGTAGATACCCCTCCCCCCTCTCGTGCAGAGACGCAACTAACAAACCGTGGTTAAATTGATAGATTAGCAACGAACTCGCAAATCATGGCGCGTTTGTGTTGACCGACGAGATTCGGATATCGCTTCACTTGAGATGTAACATCGTTATCTGTTTGGAAAATTGTTAATTTTTAATACTCTTTAATCCGCTGCTTACATTGGAATAGAATTCTTATCGTTTTTCAATATGTGTAATATTTAAAGACGATAAGCAAATTCATGAACTAAACGACTTTTTTAATTTTTTCAACATTCGAAAAAGTCCAGTATAGTATGTGGTTAAAGTAGTCTCTTTTTAGAATTGTTTTGCAAACTTTTGTTTAATTCGTAATAAACTGCAAGTTATTTTAAGTATTGACAACACGCATTATACGCGTCTGCGCTATTCGTCGTCCTCGTGGCGTCTGTCATGTAGATGACGTCACGTGACCGGAAGCGGCCGTGGAAGGGGAGGGACTTCCGGCGGCGCACGCGATTGGTCACTTCCGTTTAGTAACAAACTGCTGGCATAATATGCTAATCGTGATGCAGCGATTTATTGGATTATGGCAGTAACTAAGCTGAGGGAAGTTTTTGTTTGCCGAATAAATTTTCTTTTCGGGGCAATTATGGGATATATCCGTTATACTATTGTACCGTTTGGATGTTTTACAAATAGCTTTTTTTTCGTTTAATGTTTTGATACAACTCGGTTACGGTAGTTATTAATGAAACTATTTTAAGGAGGAATTTTGGGGTTGGTAGAAAACTACAGGTAAAAAAAATCATGAATTCAAGGTGTTCCTTTGATAAATTGTAATAATTTTTCATTACCTATTACTTTTGTGATGATTTAAAAATAATTTAATAAAAATTAATATCTGAAGAAGCTAATGGTTTCAAACATAATCAAAATGATAAGTGTCTCCACACCTGGCGAATACTCAGCTCGAGGTAATCTTTCTTTCTTTTCTTCTTCTCTCTCTCTTCTCGTACAATTTGCGGCATAATTTATCATTATTAACTTCAATAGATACAGACATTCAAACAATATCTATTAATTATATGTTAATATCTTCATAACATTGCTCCAACCTTGTGATTCATTGTTGACGAACTCAACACATATAGCACAATAGACCAGTAACAAAGAAATGTAATAAAACAATACAAGTGTTGGCGTCAATTAGTATTGTTAAATAATTTAGACAACATATGAAATGGTGTGAAATTGTATATCGATGTAAATTATTCAAGATTGTCCTTGTGTACGTCTGAAACCAATGTAATATTCTGTCCATAATTTATTAAATAGATTTCGCACGCGACTCCGTCCGCATGGGATAAAGAAAAACAAAAGCAAGTAGCCTATGTGTTCTACCACACTATGCTCTATATCTGTGCCAAATTTCAGCGAGATCCGTTCAGCAGTTTAGTCAAAAAACTCTAACAAACGTCCATCTAAACTCTCGCATTTATAATATTAGTAAGAAGTAAGATTATAATTTGTTACTAGAAGTTTTCTGGTTAAAACTTTTTACAAATGATTGTGATGATTTGGGAAAATTAAATCTGGATCCTTTTCCACAACGAACAAAACACAAGCAAGCCTTACACAATTCACTTGCACCTATGTCAATTTGTCCAAGCTATGAGGCGCGTACACTCGAGTACAAACATAATAACGTCTTTATTAGAACGCCTTTTGATGCCTTTAAGATATGGAATTTAAGTCTTTAAACAATATAAATCATTAATAACTTGATACTTAATTTGAATGGTTATTAAATATGTTACAAAAAATCTAGTGACTTTTGACTTGCGATAGAATATACAACTTTACATTTCAGAAAGTGCATTATGTACGCAACAAAACTAAAATAAAACCATTTTATGCTGTTGTTTATACAGTAAATAAAATAAATTTACGCTGGTATTAAAATTTTACAATAACAAATTTATAATTTTGTCACCTAAAACTTTTGTCCACGAGTGTACAAGTACCAATTAAAGTCAAACAGTTAGTTTGTAAGTTATCGCAATGTGTTTGCTCAATACACTCACACAATAGATCTATTAAAAACTACCATGTGTTCATATATTGGAATTTGTCAAGTAAACAAGCGAACAGAAGCGATTAGGGGGTGTGTTGAGTGTAACAGCCTTACGAAGAATATAAAAATCCTTGCTTGATAGCGCTTCAATTGGCTACTTTATTTAATCGTGTACTAGTTCTACATTTATCCGTAACTAGCTTTCGCCCGCAACTCCGTCCGCGTGGAATAAAAAAAACAAAAGTGAGTAGCCTATGTCTTCTTCCAGATCCTTTACGTCTATACTAAATTTAATCGAAATCCGTTTACCCGTTTAAACTATAACAAACATCCATCCATCCATCGCTGTCGAACGGAATAAATAGTATCCTATGTCCGTCTCCTGGCTCTAAGATACCTCCTCACCAATTTTCAGCCATATCGATGAAGCCGTTCTTGACTTATAAATGGTGTAACTAACACGACTTTCTTTTATATATATTATATATAGATATGACGGAGTTTATTATATTTTTGGCCAGACTATACAATAAACATTTTTATTTCAGAGTATTTTTTTTTAATGAGAATGAGTATTAGAGGAAGTTTGAGAGTAGCACCAATGAGTAAAAGGTTAGCGTGGTATGGGCATGTTATGACAAGGGATGAATCGCATGTAACAAGAAGGACGTTAGTTATGAATGTGGAGGTACACCGGTAGAGGTAGACCTAGAAAGAGATGGATGGATTGCGTGAAAGGTGACATGATCAAGAAGGGAGTGATGACTGAGTTATTTGGTGGACGAAAACCTGGTGCGCCGACCCTACAGGAGTAAGATAAGGTGATGATGATGATGATGAATGAGAATCGACAGTTGCACCTTTTAGCAATGGAACGGACAGTTTTTGTGCTTTAGTTATATATTTTTGTAAAACTCTACGCCAGTTACTACTAACACTATACTCTTTGACCCGGTTGATGATGTAATCTTATGCAGATCTTCCGATGTGATGTGAAAAGTTGACAAAATTCATATTTGTACATGAATAGTGTAAAACTGCATAAGGGTGGCGACACACGCGGCAGGCGCGTGCTATAACGGCGTTACTACAAACATTAGGGTCACGACACACTTGGCCGTGCGCCGCCCACCGACCACTCTGAAGGGCAATCTGACCAAAATTACTGCTCATTCCTATTTAACTAATGACGTAATTTAAATAATGATAGTACAATAGTTGAAACATTTAAGTCCACTGTTTCTCATACAGTTTCCGATTTAAAACATATGTATGGGAATTATGTATAATTTAATCAACGCTTGCAACTTAAAAGATTACGGTAAACGTTTATAAGCCATCGTGATTTATTTTTTAATCAAATCTTATCTATAATTCTATACTAACATTATAAAGAGGAAAGATTTGTATTTTTATATGTATTGAACTCAAAAACTACTGGGCCGATGTTAAAATTTCCTTCACCGTTAGAAAGGTATGAGTAATATAGGCTATATTTTTTAATTTTACGCAGACGAAGTCGCGAACAACAGCTAGTATCAAAGTATAAGTCGCTAAATATTACGGATTGAGTGAGAGTAAAAATTCTCCAAAGTAAAAAACCTAACTGTGTTTAAAATTCATTTTTAAATCACTTATCAAATCATCTGATTTTCTTAGAAATGTTTCATATTCAATATGTTTAAATTATATACCGATCTAATTATGAAAATGATTTGTCGCAAACAACTAATAAAAACTAAAGCACGCTCCAACGGCTCGTCGCCAAATCTTTTAAACTAATTGAACAAGCAAGCGCGATGCTTAAAATTCACCCCACTTTAACATCCGACATAAATTCGCGTCTGCAATTAACTTAATAGCTATTCCAGAGTTCAGTGCGTCCTGACCCTTAAATAAGGGTCGCAACACACGTGTCGGCCACGCCTACTTTATACCGCAGTTTGTACAAATGAGTTGCTGCTAGATCGAAGTTTCAGGAACTTGTAAAATTTTATTTACTCGTTTTTCCTTCACAAGTGTGTAGTACTAAATTATGAAGTTTCTATAAGTTGTCATAGAATTGTGAACCGGTTCTAAATCAGCTGAGACTAAGCTCTGACTACATTTTTTAATATCAGAGGAAGTGAAAAAATGTGATCGTGCATTGCTTTTGAAGACCACTTGAAATCTGTGTTCTGGTTCTAGGAAGGCTTTCGCTTGTTCCGCTCGGCCGGCCGCGCGGTCATGCCGCAAGTTCAATGACCTTGCCAATGGAATTAAACTCTTCGATAATTGTTACTTCATTTCATAGCAATGCCTCAAACTACATAGACTACGTGCACCGTTACTGATATTACAAATGCGAAAGTTTAGATGGATGGATGTTAATTAGAGTTTGTAGCCTAAACCGCTGAACGGATCGCAATAAAATTTGGCATAAATGTAGAGGATAGTCTGGATAAACACATAGGCTACTCACATGGGCGAAAGCTAGTTATCTATGATAACAAAGTTTCTTATTAAGCCTTGGGATGATATAAAAAGTAAAATCTCACGACTACACACCTCTAAGTGTAAAGTCAAGGTAACAGTACAATTGGAATCGTTACGGACTGATTAGGGTCTGATCGTGTCTGGTACGACATTACGAGGGACAAATTGTAACAATTAAAACACTGTTATCTACTGATACGGAACAAAACATTGTGTCAAGATGCATTTCAGAATATTCTTAGAAATCTAGTCATAGTTCGATTATCTGCACTATTCGAATAGATTTGTTATTTGTTAACAAAAACAGATATAGAATGGACAGAATATTACATTTATTTTAGTGTCGTACATTTCGACTTGTCTAAAATTATTTAACCCTATGGACCTTGGAAGCAGTATGGAACTTCTGAACTTTTATTTACCAAATTCCTAGGTTCTAGTGAAAGCGAAAAGATGATGGTTACACCAAAGTTTATGATTTCCAAGAACTTTAAGTACTTATTTTGGTTTTTATTTTTTGTTTAGGATGTTTTACCGCATGTATAAATTGTCGTGCATATAGTATTGCTAGCACTGGCTGTGCATTTATCTTTTCGACTGTCTTGCACAGTAATTGTATTATTAAAACGCATAAAAATGAAGACTTTCAATTCCTCGCACAAAGCAGTATAGGTCCACCGTTCAATTCCCTTTTACCCAACAATAGAGAACCAAATACGCAGAACCGTTCACTACTGCATAGTTTAAACCTCCTTGACTGCTTTTGACAGTTGACAGTTTTCCCTGTCAAAGCGCGGGGGCCGGAGGAGACGGGACAATGGGCTTAGTTGCGGGGGTACGTCAAAGTTCCCCGGTTGACACGCGATTAAACTTATTGAAAATTTTCGCTTTTTAAAGGCCAGTTTGGGGTCGTGTTGGACTTTGAAAGGGATGTTTTGCGGACTCGCGTATTATCGCGCCGTGGTTACAATGGGGGTAAATGTAATGCTGTTACTGCGGTTCAATATAGAAGTGAAATAGTTTTGTTTGGGGTCATGTTTGCACTTGTTTGATGCAGTTTAATCTTACGCAAAACATCAATCAGATTTGATACATCAAAGGAGTTTATTGAGTTTCATTTGTATCACTACAAATACCTCGTATTGTCAATAATAATGGCACATGTAAATAAGGTTAGACTTAATTTAAAAACAAAAACTAAACAATTGACTGACTGTAATACTTTCTTATTTTAAAGTATTACTCGAACACACCGAAAAATGAAAAAGAAAATTCTAGCGAGACTTTTTCACTGTTTTTCTTTTAATTTAATTTCCTATGTTTAGTCTATTTTTGTCCCCATGTAATATCAGAGTATGATACTCCAGGGTAGAAGATTAATGCCACTTTATTGATTCGTTTAGCTGTATAGGATTCGACGTCACAATAGAATTTATTAACACAAACCCATATAAACAAACTTACAAGAAACATTACCCTCTTTGTTGGGTAAAAACAAAATCGTAAAGATTTAACCCAAATCGAATGATAAAATTTTACGAGTACGAATACTGGCACACACAGATAAACGAAATAAATACTTTAGAATCTGTACTCGTTGAAATTCGATTATCAAACGTAGTTAGTGCGTGCTGCGACAATGACTGGGCAAGTGTATTTTTTATTCTCGCTGCTGTTTAGTCGCGGTAATCCCGTTAGTGCAATAATGGATACGTTTTATAACAAAAGATTGTATTTATAAAAGAACAAGTTGTCTTTTATTGCGCCTTAGTTTGGGAGTCACGAGTGGAAATCGTGACTGAGTGCGTGGTTTTTGTCGCGCCCGACGACGGTACTGTGCCGCGTTTAGTCTTTGAGTGTACTGGGCCAAGTACTTGTACATTTTAATGTTCAGATTTAGATGAGATACTCTTTCAAGCAAATGAGCCAAATATTTTAATACTATAAATAATTTAAAAAGTCAATCTGCCGTTAGTCAATGTTTTTATTTATTTTATCTTTCTAGCTAAGAAAATACTTCGTAAAATAGAACAATTACACTTCCGAGCAGCTTTTCATGCTTTCAAATTATTTTCTGCATAATTAAATACTAGAACACGTTTAGACTTTAATTACTGAGTTTGGAATAATTATAAATTCGTCGAGCACATCAGTTAAGATAAAAAAACGTTTTACGGACAAAGGCTAAACCGAATAAAAAAAAAGATTAATTCAAAATTAAGTTCATTAAAGCTCATTTGTAATGTCGGAGCGATTCTTTCCAAGATAATTTGTAACAAAATGTTATAAAGCCAGAAGTGTTTTACAGCGCATAATGTCGGGCTGCGGTGCGCCTTTCCAACTAAAAACAAACAAGTATGACAGTTCGTGTCAAGCGAAGTTTAATTATTTTCCGTTGTAAAAAATAAAAGACAGGGTTACACGGCTTGTAACGTTATAGTAACAACTGAGGCGCGTGCTTCGAAATCGTTTATTGGAAGACAATCTGGTATTGGCAATTTGGAATTTATTTGGCATTTGTTTTAGAGCTTATTTGTGAAAAAATACATTTAATTATCTACATAGTTCTAAACATTATTTAATATTAGCTTTCGCCCGCGACTCCGTCCGCGTGGAATTAAAAAAAAAAAAAAAGTAAGTAGCCTATGTGTTCTTCCAGACTATCCTCTACATCTATGCCAAATTTTATCGAGATCCGTTCAGCCGTTTAGGCTACAAACTCACAAACTTTCCCATCTTACTAATATTATAAATGCGAAAGTTTAGATGGATGGATGTATGGATTGATGGTTGGATGTTTGTTAGAGTTTGTAGCCTAAACGGCTGAATGGATATGGATGAAATTTGGCATAGATGTAGAATTTAGTATGGAAGAACACGCAGGCTACTTACTTTTGTTTTTTTTATTCCACGCGGACGGAGTCGCGGGTGAAAGCTTGTTTATAATGTTAGTTAGATACCATAACTGTTGCATTAGAACTGAACATCTCCATGCTTAGCAGATTAAAATTAAGTATGTA
>LD699455.1:8743797-8780089 GCA_003118335.3 Papilio memnon
TGTTAAAGCGGGCTCTACCACTGTTAAAAATTACATATCTCACTATATTTGCACTTGTACTTTTGATAGTTCTCTTTAGTTTTTAACTCTTCCGTAACGGAATGTAATTGACTTACTGTTCAAAACTTTTTCCCATAAAATGTTACAATTATAGTTTTGAAAGCTAAACTAAAACAATATCTGATATCAGTTCTTCATCCTCTCCAAATAGAGGAAGTTGTAAATATGATATAATTTTCCCCTCTTTATTGCATTAGTTTTTTAAATTCACTACCCGCGCCTCACTTGTAACTTATCACCGGTGTCGAACATGCTCAATCGCTCGACAATAGTTTACGAAGCAATTTGCAAATATAATGAACAATGCAGGGTTTTGTTGTCCGACGGGCCGCCATATGTTTTCCTTTGTCGACATAATTTTCCCTCGAGGGCTCGCCATACACTTCCCAAATTGATTGTATTACAACGAATACGTTATTATTTTACGGTTTCCCTAAAGACAAAGTGTAAAACATTGACACGTAAAATTTTGTAGTTACTCAAAATTTAGTCAAATGATGTTCAAAATTGCTTTATTTAAAAATACAAGTGAACATGAATTACTTGTAGAACTTTGTGGGTAAAATATTTTCACGATATCTTTTGCTCGGTTCTGTTCAATAAATTAATAAGAATTTACACATTCATGTCTAATAAGCATAGTTCCGAATATAAAATTACTAGTAAAATATAAAATTCCTAAGGGCGAACGTTTTCCCGCCGAGGTCGGAGCGCGGTACGGCATTCGTTTATAAATAACACACAAATGAGGCTCGTTGGCCGCGACGGATAATCCTGATTTACTGACGAACCGGCCCGCTCGCTGGAGTCCGGCTCTGTGAAACCTTGAGTAAAATCGAAAAATAAAAATTCAAATGCCACGTTTATTATAAAAATGGTTAAAAACAATAAATGCAAGTTAGAATTTATGTTATAAAAATAATTTTATATTTTATTTTTTAGGTTTGGAAGTTTGAAAAAACATTTTTGATCATTTACTTCAACGGATAATTAGCTTGTAGCCATTGGCTTTTGGAGTACTTCACACTTAGACTACAATAAATCTTACAGTACAAATAGTAATTGATAATTGTGTTAATTTTCTCCGATTGTTTAAAAAGCAAGAACTTATATCTATTGTATTATCTAGATTGAAGGAAAAACTTCAAAATTTCAAGATCAAGTGGCAACCCTCACTAACAGATTATCTCTCGTGAGGACTTAAAATTCAATTTCTCCAGTTCATAGAGGTGACAGTGGGCGACAGCGTGACTTCATGATGCCAACATGCGCTGAGTGGACTATGTAGTGATTTATACAAGTGCGCAATTTATGGGGTGACTGTAAACGTTATTGATGGCACAAGATGTGAATCGCATTACGGGATATTTGCAGTTTACATTCCTAAGCGAATATCATTAACTGTATTTACGTGATTTATAGTTATTTATATGGTCAAAACGGTCTATGGACTTAGTATTATAACGAAAGGACTCATAGACTGATGTCGCGGGACAAGGCCAATGCTATGATAAGCCATTCATATATCTATTCCAACTAAGAGTATGATCATTGACAGCTGTAGTGGATAGTATAGTGTGAATTCGTTCGTATTTCATCAATCCTAAACATTGATTCACATTCCATCTCATTCGTTCGTTCTCATTCGTTTATTTTAATACATAAATCGCAATGACACCAATCGTAATACGCTATCGAATCGGTCAGTTGTAACATGCAAGAACAAGACCGTCGCGAATTTCCTCAACAATGACCACGTTTAACCTGATGCGTCACACCTTCACGGCTTGCGCTTTGAGTGCAAACAGCGAGACGAAATCCTGAGTAATGTCTCGCCGATCATTTACACACTACAATGTACAATCAATAACAATTTCAAGACGCTGTGGCTGATTTGTATTTTCGCGCAGAAACGATTACTTACAATGGCCAAAAGGATGAGAATCACAATGTTTATGTAATTTATTTATTAAAAAAAAACAATCAATAATTTAATTACAATTTGTGCTGACAATTCCATGATATAGATTGTTGAAGCCATCATCACCATCATCACCAGCTCACTATACGTCCCCACCGAGTGTACCCTAAAGTTAGGGTGACTAGGCCATAGTCAACCAGGCTGGCCAAGTGCGGGTTGGTTGACTTCACACATATCTTTGAATTTCTTCGCCGATATGTGCATAATCTCTGCTAATGTTACTAATATTATAAATGCAAAAGTTTAATGGATTGATGAATGTTTGTTAGAATGTAATCTGGAAAGACAAAAAATCAACTTAATAACTTGAATATTATTATTTAAGTTAGCTAGAAATTTAGGATCTTTCACTATCTAGTTACTCTTAAAGAATCTACTTTAGGAATTTAAATTTGAAAACGAAATGTGTTTCTACAAGCTAATGTTTAATTTATTCTTGACCCGGATTTTCTCATGGCCAGCGCAATATATCTCTATTAATTATACATTCCCGTGCAATGTAAACATGACGCTTTGTTCCGTGCGGGGTGAACAGAGTCCGTACTCTATTTGTCTATGAGTTCAATGTGGCGCGCCCTGCAAACTACTATATAATACGGCTAATTATGCTTTATGTTAATTTTATGTCTAAAATGTCTTTTTATAGTTATGCGGTGTATAATTTAAGTGGCGGGCTAGTGTTGTCTGCGTTGTGATGCTCTTTTGTATGGGAATCTGAATGATTTAATGTGTTACAGTGACGTCTCTGGGTGCGAGGATTACTGTACTAACGCTGTAGACACGAATAAGTTTAAATTAATTATAATATACGAGCTATAAAATAAGCCGTCGTGTAAGATGAGTTATGTCTTTTGTCTTAGTAATGCTGATGATATAAAAGTCGCAAATCGACTTGTATAAAATGCTTTAATCGCAACTGCTTCTCCGCTTATTATAAAAACTAAGTAATTAATTAGCCCATGTGTTTTTACAGACTATGTTCTATGTTTGAGCCAAATTTAATCGAGATCTGATAAGCCATTTCCAAGATACTTAGTAACAAAATCCTTCTAAACTCTCGCATTTGTAATAACAACATGAAGTGTGATATTCTCCCTGTCATACTCTTTGTAAATATAGACAATAAAGTGTTTCGAAATAAGTATAACGTCAGTGGAAACTCAGGGTTAGGTCGAATCTTAGTATTATTATAATATTTCCATTTAAATTTTAGATTACTTTTAAAATCACTTATAATATATTATAAGGTAACAATACCAATTTCCCAGGGCTTCTCCGCCCTGTCGGCAGGGTATCGTCGTGTGAACGCAAGGCGCTGGGCGGAACTGATCCTGCTGGGCGCACCGCCCTCCACTGGCAGACGGAGTGTTAGTGTTCACACGAACTTATTCTTACCAACACCTTATTTAAATTGAAGAATACTTAATTGTTTTGAATAAGTTATTTAATTTTTTTTTATAGTATGTAATAATTAAAGAGTTTCAAAAGAAATTTTAACTTTAACAACATAATTAAGTTTATTTCGTTAGATTTAATTATTTGCTGACGGGTTTTTTAAATTAAATTAGAGATATATTTTTTAATGCATGTACACAATATACTATATCCATCCATATATAAAAATACTAGCTGTTGCTCGCGACTTCGCCGGCGTGAAATTAAAAAAATATAGCCTATGTTACTCACAGATAAATTACCTATCTAACGGTGTAAGAATTTTAAAAATCGGCCCAGTACTTTTTGAGTTATTTCAATACATACAAAAATACAAATCTTTCCTCTTTATAATATTAGTATAGAAGTATAGATTACAAACCGCAATTTCAATTCTAATTAATAATATTATATTTGTGAATTTATCTACATTATCGATTAACTATTGTCATATAGCAATTCTAGAATGTTCCATAACAATTTTAGCACATCTTACAATAACACAATTTCAATTGGAATGTAATTCATTTATTACAAATAACAATATCAAGTTCACAATTACCCCGGCAGGGGGCGCCCGTCGTCAGGACGTCGGAGATGGGCCGGCCATTCCTGCTGGGATTTCTACAGTAACTCCAGAAGTCATGAGAAATCTAGGCGTGACAAAGTAGGTGTAAACTTTAAAATTGTAATATAATAATTTTCGTTGTGAGAAACGTGTTTGTGTTCAAAGTTCACGCTAATATTCTAATTTTAAATCGAAGAATTTCAGAATCAAAGATGGCCGCTTTGTTTTGTTTATGCAGTCAATCTCTTTATCGAAAGATTGTCATTTTTAGATCTTGAGCAATAATAAAAGATAAAAAATGCGAATAACAATTCTTACAAAATGAAGTAAATTCAATGATTATAAAAGATATAGCAATAAAGGTTAGTTACTCACTATTTATAGGTAAAATAGTTTATGATAGTTATAATTCTCTTTAACAATATAACACCGAAAACCCTTACATCCGGGATCTCACCTCTTCAACGGAGGCGGTTAACAAAGGGCTAAATTGATCAGCCATTACTCCCTTTACCATAAAAAGGGATCTTGGATTCAGGTGTCAAAATTTAAAAAAAAATCCATTCATAAAACAGATCCGTCAACGTATCAAATCTCAAGAAAAAAAGATTAAAAAAAAACAACGCAAAAAATTGTCACAATGGTACCCACACGCAATCCAAGAATCCAATATCCAAGTACAATGGTTTGTGTTATTTTAGGTTCTTAAGATTCTGTGATATTTTTCACATTCAGTGCGTATAATCAAAAGTCGATTGATTTTACCATTCATTGAACACCACAATAATGTGGCGGGATTTTATAATAGCACTAGCTTTCGCCCGCGACTCCGTCCGCGTGGTATTAAAAATAAACAAAAGTAAGTAGCTTACGTGTTCTTCCAGACTATGCTCTACATCTATGCCAAATTTCATCCAGATCCGGTCAGCCGTTTAGGCTATAAACTCTAACAAACATCCACCCATCTAAACTTTCGCATTTATAATATTAGGAAGATCTACAACGATTGCATTATTATATTTAGTCACAATCTGCATCGATACAAGCATTTGTTAGGGTAATTCTAAATAAAATTGAGAGAATTAAATAGAAACAAGAGAGTCCAGGGATCAGGCATAGATTCGATTCCCCGGATTGGACGGAGTCGCTCCGAAGCAACATGGCTGTCGTTGACACAACGCATTGTTCAAACAGAAAAACGAGACAATCTTTTTTTCTCCTTTCTTTTCTTTTATCTTTTATTATTCCGTGGGCACAATGGCCGCTCGCTGCGGCCCTGGTATTTTACTTACCTATCAACATTGTTTTTTGGGTGTCAACATTCTTATTAAAGCATTTTATTGTGTGTTGAAAAAGCCAGCGTGTCGAATCTCTCATTCCATCGACGGTTAATAGCGAAAAAGAATTTGATGTAGAAATATTTGAGGTTAGATATGGGCCATGGTGTCCGGTTGGATTTTATATTATGGTTGTAAGCAATAAATATGTCATCATAAAGTCCTATCATAACACGAGAGATACGAAATTTAATTAGTTTCTTATTGTTTCTCAGTGGAAAGTAACACAGTGAATGTAACATCATACCCATTATAATCTTGTTTGTGGGTTTGTCCTCACTCTGTTTATAATATTGTACTTTAAGAATCCATTTATAAAAAATTACAATTATAAGACCGGCTGATAAATTATATTACGTCCAATTATTACTCCTGTTAAAAAAAGCGAGGCATGTAAATATGAAATATGAATGTGCGGACAATACGCCGGCTGCCGGGTACCTCTCATTCGGAGCGTCTAATCTTCGAGTTGTACAAGCTCAAGCCCAAGGTCCCACTCGTATTGTAGCTCACAACGCGAGCATTACCCATTCATATCATAACGTTTATAAATACGTTTGACGGTGGCATTGTAAACGCTGTCTCGTCTCCCCGAGGATGCCGGGAACAAAGAGCACGACTCGCACCGAAAGCGCGACAAAGGAGATCGTAACCCGTCATTTCTGTACCTATTGGCTATTTTATGACAATAAGCGTATTGTTGTCGAGAGGAATTGTATTGAAGCTTTGTGCGTGGAGGAGTTCGCGAAACTGGAATTGTCTCACTGCAGCGCGCTAACGAACGTCCCCGCGGGCGCGCGCCGCTCATATAATGCCTCACGTCTCACTTTTGTTGTAGACTTGAGTCTTGGCAGATGTTGAAATGTGTTATATTTTTACTAAGTGTTGAGATGAATATGTAGCTTGTGTCACCATAGTTCCTTATAGTCTGACGCGGCAATTTACGGTATACACTGATGAAGGAAAATAATCCGATCCCATGAATCATTTTCATTTAATGCCATTCAAACAGCTTAGGTCGACTGCATATTATCAAAGTTTTTTCGGATAAGCTTGAGTGTATATAATTCTGTCTGGTTTCCTCGAATTGGTTTAAAAACGTGAGAATTTTTCAACCTTGATTCGACGTAACGTTACTTAGCTCAGTACAGTCCTGTTGTGTCCCACCGGTCCATTCATGCTGTTCTACTATTGTTTGCCCGCCGGTCTCCTCAGCCGCGTGATAATATTTGATTTGCCAGCGACTTGCCTGCCCACCTTTGTGGTGGGCCGTCGGTGCACCCACTCGAGTTCTGTCCATTGTTTGTCGAGACGAAGATAAAAATTCAAAGGTTTGTATTTTTAAATCTCTCTCTCTTCGGCTTCTGTATCGGTGAATGGCTTCTGTTATACAAACATTGGCAATTATGACTACGAGGTTTGCTCGCTGGTAGCGGACGTGCGAGCGGTTTGTTCCGAATGCACTTACTTCTTTGTTGTTTATTACTTTGTTAGTGACCGGTTAGTATGGTCAGTTTCTGCCGTTTTTTTTAACGTATTCTATTGGTATGAATTAGTTTCGTTTATTACTTAAATAACACACTTAATCTAGATACAAATCTCTTATACTTTCCAAGTTATTGATACTGATTTGACATAAGTGTTTTAGAAAACTAACTTTATTCGTGTGTTCAGTATCTGACCCATGAACATAATATGTATATATATATAATCTGTCCAGATATCGTGTGAAATTCTATTAACACTTCACCCTCATAGACAATCCAAATTACTTGATTCAGACGAGGCATTAGTGCGGAAAAATTAACTCATGCGATATCTTGGATTTATTTTAGTGTATTGTTGTTAATATGTATAAATAAATTTAGTCTTTATTACAGAAGTGATTAAAGGTTATGATTGCGTGAAAATGTTTAAGTTATGATATAAGATAACAATACCCTTTGCTTTTATAGTATTACAGTGGCCCTTGTCTTATGTACGACTGTGGTCAGGTAACAATATGCAATGAACATTGAATAGAGTTTTAATACACTTTTTCACCTTTGATCTCTTTTTGTTAGTTAACGGTTACTGTGGGTTTTGATTCTTTTTCAATTCTAATGAGTTACTTGTACTTCTAAAGCTAGAAAAAAAATAGTAACTTCGACTCTATTGGTCTAACTGTTAATGTATACCAGAACCTTTGTGACTTTTAATGAATATTGGTTGCTTGCCTACTAGTATATCTAAATCATCAGCCATCATACATATCCAAAAAGGGGCTTAGAGCTTATTCTGAGTTAGGGGGACGAGGCCGTAGTCAACCACGCTAGCGCACTGTGACTTCACACATATCTTTCAATTTATTGACAGATATGGTCGTAATACACTTTGGTAGATAGATGGATTTGAATCCACGACCAGCCGATTGCAAGTCAAGTGTCTTGAGCCACCGACGCTGTAACTAAACACAATAAGTAAAAGTTTCATGTAAGCAATAAGTAAAAATCATTGTAATTGATTTAACGTATAATTTGTTTTAACAACGCCACAACAAGAGGTTATAAAGTAGCAATTATTGCCAACGCTGTCGGGACAAAGGTTTCTTAATGAAAAAGAAAAAAATCTTGACTTCCAATTACTTCTCGGAGTCGACTGTTTCAAGTGTCATTAGAGCAAAGGTTTACGACATTAATTGTACAATTATTTGTTTCCATTGTAACATATCGAACGGTAGTTGGACTCTTTGTATCCACAGTTCGGCGACAGGCACGTGGTCTTACAAAGCACCACTTCTTCGACCACTCATTACTGTTTAATGGTCTTACATTTAAAAAAGAACTTGACGTTTACAGCACTCCGACATTTAAATATTTACCAATCCGACAAGCGAATTTAGACTTTAACCTCCTAGTTATAACAGTGAATGGTAATGAATTGTTAAATTTGTAAAACAAGCGATGAAACATTCGTTATTTAAATTTGACGGTTGGAGTGTGTCAGATAAATGGTCGGCCTCGAAATCGCTTGTTCGGATTCACCGTTCGTAATTACCGCTCGTCGTTTGTTTGGATTGTGTTGGTGTCCATTTTTTTTAACTTGTAGACACCTTTAGTTCTTAATATGGCAAAGGTTTTTTATCCATCCAGTCACGCATTCATCAAAATTCGATATAAAATTGGTAGCTTGTCTAAACTGGTCCTTCAAGCCGGATACAACTACTGCTTTATCGCCGTTTAAATTACCTTAATTTCTACCTAACAGTTACAAGTTATAAAAATAAGGAAAATTGAAAGAACAATTAACAAGTTGAGTAACAAGTTTTGATTCATCGCTCACATTCGTTTTATAGACAAAAAGATATTTGAAATCCTTCTCGAGTCGAATTCCATCGGTCATAACAAAAAGAAACACATAGACATCAATAGGGAACCGCTATGGAGAATTGAATACGGTATTAAACTGGCCGAGATACGTCCCGGGTCCCGGGTCTCGGGTCTGCTAGACAGGTCGACGCCGACGGAGTCTTAACGCACGGGGGTACGTCGGTGATCGTATCTGAAAGGGATATAGAAAACGAATTAAAAAATATTATAGAATATTTAATACATTTTGCAGGAAGCACTGTACGTTTATTAAATTATCTTTATAATTATAGGTATAGGTATTTTAGGTATGTAAATGGAATACGGGATTAAAAGGGAAGTATGTTTTTACCTCCCGTCATGTACAGAAGTACTTAAACGTATCTACATCTAATATTTGTAGCTTTATAATCTATACTATTATAATATAATAAAGCGTAAGCACACACTTTGTTGCCTAAGATCTAAGCAATTACAGCATATTTTTGAATAATTCTATTATTAATAAAAAGCCCTACACTTACGTCACGCTTTAGGCTATATATTTTCACGCCATTAAACTTAAGGGGTAAATATTTTGGATAAAAACCCTAATATGGGAAAGAGACCATAAGTTGCTGCCAACATCAAGGAAGCAAAATTTCCATCGTTGTCATTTGTGCATTTGACATTTGCAATTGAGAATTTCACAAGTGTAAATAATAAAATAAAGTTTTTATAATTTCAAGCGGATGAAGCCGCATGGGAACAGCTAGTTAAGGTAATAAAAGCCTACATTCAATACCGTAGTTGTTCAAGTACTTACTATTTCCTTAATCATAATTAAAAGTATAAAAATTCCTCTCAATTTACTCTCAGAAAACGTAATGTTAGGATAATCGAAGGATATGTTACTTATATTAACTGATTTAAGCAAACCCGCGGATAATGACTTGTCATTTTTAATATAAACACAAAGAGTGCATTCTAAAGAATGTGTTACAAAAATATGTAAAGGATTCAATGCATCTTAACAGGTGTACGAACTTTGATGCTGCGATTGCCACGCGAATCTTTAGTACAGAGAAAAATAATTTTAAACCTTAAAGTAATGCAATAAAGTGCAATGTTGTTCGATTTTGTAAGACAATAAGATCGTTTATTGCAAACAGATATGTCCAAAGCGAGATCCGCTCAATGAACTTTTTTCCGTCTACTTAATATTTTGTTCTTATTCGACTTGTACATGTGTTTTTAGAGATCCGTAAATATGTGTTATCTAGGTTTACTTGTAAATTTATTAATATAATAGCGTAGTATATAATGGCAACTTTAGAACCAAGTTGATCTTAACTAGACCTTAAAAATGTAATCTAGGATATTTAAGCTCAAATCTTCTGATATTATGAACCTATTACATTGTCAAAAAAAAGCAACATTCTACGAATTACCAGGATTTCTCCAGTTCCTAAGTGTTTTTTGTGTTTTAATTTTTATTTCTACGGAACCAATGCTCTTAATCCAGTTTGTCGCTTGGCCGCTCACCTCGCATACCATCTGATTAATAGGAATCTCTAGTTAGAACGATCTTATCTCTATAAAAGGGTGTTTTCAGTCTTTTAATAGACCGCTTTATTTTTTGACGTTTCCATTTTTTTATTGTTCGTATAATTAAAAGCGCTTAAACAGTTATTGTTTTCGGAATAATAAATTAGTAAGTGGTCTTTATATCTTATCTAAACACGCCATCTTGCGGTTTAATTTTAATTGTATTAAATTTTTCAAATATTTTTATACATTGGAAGTGAAGTTCGCGTGACTCTGTGATTGTGTGAGGACAAATTAATTAAAGACAATTTGAAGAAAAACTTTACCATGAAAATCATTGAATAGAATAAGATAGTTAAAGTTAATTAGCTTTAGCCTGCGACTCTGTCTGCGTGGAATTGAAAAAACATGAGTAATTAGCCTATGTGTTCCATACTAAGTTCTACATATATGCCAAATTTTATCTAGATCCGTTAAGAAGTTTGGCCTACAAATTATAACAAACATCCATACATTTAAACTTTCGCATTTACTATATTAACAAGATACGATTATGAGTGAACAAGGGGCAAATTCTTTAAGTTCAAACACAGACGAGAATGGGATTATAATTATTTTCAGACATTGCTACATAAAAATATTTATTTCATTATTAAATAATCCATCCATACTTTACTAAAATACTGAACACGAATAACAGCCAAGCATTTATGTAATTGCGCAAATAGGAAGTGAACAATTATACCAAAAGATGCCGCCACTTATATCGATCCCTTCAAACCGGAAATGCCATATCATATCCTAGAGTTATTATATTCAATAACTGTGTACTTATTCGCGCTTGACTTGAGCTACGCAAAGGCACCGACTCCCGCGCCGCCATGTTGTCCGCCATTGAAATCTATCGAAAAAAGAATAAAACGAGGTAAACGGTCGATATCAATACATCAATATAAATTATTTTATTTTTGTTAATATTACATCTACACTTATAAAAAAGGTCTATAAGACATTCAAACGCATTGGAAAATCAGTTTTATGGTGGAAAGTTTAGAGTTGAAATTTGTATATGGGTAAGGATTCTATGTCATTAAGCAGCGTTCACATGCGCGTTTAATTCCGCCCCATTTACCGCATCGGATCGCAAGTTTGCACAACAATTGCTCTTTACTCGAATCGATGCTTTTTCCTACGATTTTTAACGCGCCTGTGTCTCATTGTACTATTGATACGATGTATCGAGTTCTGCTTTATGCTTTATCTAGTGGCGTGGAAATTTGATTAGTTTTGTGCACATGGCTTAATAGTCGTTTTTATGTTCTATTGTAATAAATTATTTTAATACAGAATCTCTTAAAATGTAGCTGTCAAACAGTTATAGTGCAATTCATAAATTTGATTTGCAGTCACAATTAGATGTATGTTTTTTAATTTGGTCCTTTTCAAAGTAACTTTAACATTTAGATCTTGGGTCCAATGATAACTTTAACCGCATACTGTAATAGATCCACTCCACCATAATCCGTCTTCAGTTTAGCCGGTGAACAAAAAAAGATTCGTAAAGCACAAAATATTCATACGCTCTCAGTCGCCGGATGCGAGGGCGACATGATAAAAAACCCTTTTTGGAGTGTTAATGCCGTGACAAATGCCGAATTTATGCGATCGCGGTGGCATCGAGCTCCCCGCTGCGCGCGCGCACTCGCATCACACTGACCGTGTGTGACCGCACCTTTACTTATAAAACTTTTATTGACTCCATAGGCAATTTCGATTTGATATTTATTATAGTTTACTACTAAACTGTGATGTTGGTGATGTCCGTTTTGTAAACCATTACGTAAATAACCCAAGCTTCATCTATGGCTATCACTAGATGTGAGAGCTCTGAGCTCAGCAACAATATGTTTTAGATTGTAAAATATGTTATTCGTTTGATGTTCTGGGAAAGTACTACTATACGAGTTTCTACATTTCTTATCAAACACTCTCTTGTACCTACTAAAATAAATTTCGAAACACGCAAAGAATAAAAAACAGATGCAACAATTAGATAAAATATATGTACAAATATTTTTATTTAAAAAGTTTAATTACCCGTATTTCTTACATTTTAAGCACTTACCTGTCGAGACGAAAAATCCATATTAATTTTAAAAAACAACGCAACAGTGTATTGCTGACATGTTTCGACCACCACTTACTGATGAAGCTTCATTAATCTAATTTAAACTTTACAGCTTGGAAATAAGACTTATAGTACGTTGTTTTTTCACGTCTGGTTAATCCGGTGGCCATATATATCTCAGATGCCAATTCTTTGGCTTAATTTAATTTGTATAAGAGCTCGTATTTTGATTAACAAAGAACGCAACCGGAGCGAAGTGTTTGTTATTTTGTTCTTATAATATCGAAGTTGTCTTGAGTTTTTTGCGCGCGTGACGTGGGAGCGAGATTAATTGTAATTTGTGTGCTTTTCATTTCTTTTAATTTGGCAATCTTTTTTGCGCATTCATTAATGGTTTTAAATATCAAAGAAATAAATGTTATTATTCATTATGAATGTTATTTTTGTCTGGTTAAAGCCAGTACAGTTGAACAATGGCTTTAATGAGACGCTAACTGACGCCAGTGAGACGAAACAATCCATACTTACCCAACGCAACTGTCCAACTCCAATCCGGTAATGATAACGCAGTAACGGCCCGTGTCGAGGCTCCTGAGGGTGCCCTCGAGCTTAGTTACTTATAAACGAGGTTCAGGCTAAGCGCCATCTGCGCTCGGCCACCTCGAGCCAGGGAATCTGTAAATGCCTCTTTAAGGCAAACAGTGGCAACTCAGTCACAAAAAAAATATCCAACAATAATAGCATAATGTAAACCAGGCATTAAAATTGTCGTTGAACCTTTTAACGGATTCGTCTATATGTTTCTTTTTTTAATTTTCGTTACTTCTAACAACACAAACATTTATGTATTGAGTTCGATTTGATACAGGTTATTAAAATCTATAACATCAAAATCATCACACAATCCGTCCATCATTTAAACAGTAGTTAATCAAAAATAATAAGTTCTTAAATTTCACACAGTTAATCCGGATCTGGCATAAAAGAGACATTTTGACATTTACTCGGCGGCCATATTGGAGATCGCACGGAATGTTAATTGAACGCGATGTTATCGTGTAATGAGTCATTGTGGCACCAGGGGGCGCGCTACCACATACCATCTCTACGAGAGTCTACGTGACTGAATGATACGATTTAGTCAATACACTTACTTTTAACAGTTAAATTTAATTAATACGTGATTTGGTTACATTATTAGTTTATTATTAACTATTGGAAAACATATTTACTGTTTTAGCACAAATTGAATAAATTTATTTGTAATTTTAATCTTACTGATATAATAAATGCGAAAGTTTTTAAAGATGGATGGGTTATGATGTTTGGATGTAGAACATAGTCTGGAAGAACACGTAGACTACGTACTTAGTTTTTTTTTAATTATGCACAGGTGAAATAGTGAAATTATTTTTAAATAAAAATAGATTTTCTATACTAATATAATAAAGCGTACACACACTTCTTTGTTGCCTAAGATGTGAGCAATTACAGCATATTTTTAAATAATTCTTTTTATAATAAAAAGCCCTTCACTTACGTCACGCTTTAGGATATATATTTTCACGCCATTAAATTTGGGGGTTACTATTTTGGACAAAAATCCTCATGTGGGAAAGAGACCATAAGTTGCTGCCAACATCAAGGAAGCAAGATTGCCATAATTTGTCATCATGTCATGTCATCTTGACATTTGCAATTGATAATTTGACAAATGTATGTAAACAACGAAATAAAGTTTTTATAATTACACGCGGATGAAGCCGCATGGGAACAGCTAGTTTTTAATAAAACAGTGTTATAAATCTTATATTAAATAGGTTCTATTGTCACATATTTTCATGTTAAATTAATTCTTATTCAGTAATATTGTTGACATTATATCAAAAACATACAAATGTATGTGATAAAAGATACCAAACACATACAAGGCTTGAGAATAAAATTCCACGTTTCACAACTTTATTGCGGCTACTGGTGCAACAATAAACATGAGGCAGACTGGCAGACAGACGTACGAGATGATATACAGCGAGCAATTAAACCGGTGTCGTAAGTACGAGGCCTCTAATGATGGGCTACCGGCGATACTATCGGCAGATGAGCTAACAATATCTAGACACGGCATTAAAACAAAATTGCAAGGTAACTACTTGGTAAAGAAGGAATCCAGTCTAAACTTCCTTAGAGACATTTGTGTAAAAAAAAATCTAAGCGACTGCAATCAGTGTCATCGATAAAACAAATCTTACTAATATCATAGAAGCTAACGTTTGTATGGATGGATGTTTGTTAGATTTTGTGGCCTAAACTGCTGAACTAATCTCAATGAAGGCCGGAAGTACACATAGGCAACTTGCTTTTGTTTTTTTTAAATTCCACGCGGACGGAGTCGCGGGCGAAAGCTAGTAAACTATATGTTAATTTAATCAAAATTCTATTATTCTACTGATAAACTTACCATTAATTAGATCTAATTAGACAAGTGACATTAAATATTTGCCGACTCTAAAAGTGATTTATTCTTAACTCTTTATATCTAAGACACATTTACGGCATCGTAAACGGTTTTTAATTAAGGATACGAATCACACGATCATCGCTGTGCGCGTTAATTTATCGCCTCTGTATGTCCCAATTAGCGAGTGAGTCTTTAAGAACAACGGTAGTACAATCGACTTTTATAATATTTAAAGGTTTTTGTTCAAATTGTTTACAAGTGTTTTTTAAGTACTAACTTATTTGTTATATCTCAAGATTCTTTTTCTCTCTCATTTTAACATTTTTCTGATAACATTAGTGAGTAATAAGAAATCTATTCTTAAGAAATCAGCAGGTAAAGAACTTAGGTAAGTAGATACGATTTAAAATTTCACGACTTATAACCCGTTTTTGGTTTATTACACTTTACCACAACACAGCAGATGAGATTCTAGGTATTCGAATACGTCTACCTGTGCAAAAAATTATAAAACAATCCAAATAGAGGAATAAAAATTTTAGAATCATAGCTAAAAACGTTGAAGAAACTAATATTTCAGCTTTTCCAAGGAGTATAATAATAGGTTAATCTTTGTAAAAATACCATCAATAAGATAAAACATCGATAATAAACATCGATACGGTCGAATCGAGAATCGAGTTGATGTTTGAATTCGTTAAATTAGTTATTAAAACGCCTCGACTTCAGCTGCGGTTTGTTTTTGATACGGATTATGTCCGCAGTGAAGAGGGTCGCCATTTAATGCAAACTTATAAATCATGCCCTCCCGTCACGCATGTCTTTAAAAAAATATATTTAAAATTTAATAAATGTCAATAAGCCTTTAAATTAATCGGAAATAGCAGTTTTTATACCTTATTATCTTTGAAATCAACCTTCACTATTCAAATATTACCCCAAACTTTCTGCCAAAATGCAACTTTAAATAATGCAACATGATTCGATGTGACAGAATGTATCGTAAAAACACTAATATACTAAACATAGTTAAGTCTAAACACATCAAATAAAGGAATAATTAATTGTAATATGAAATGAAACAAGCATATTAAATTTTAACAAGCATAAAACACAAGATTAAATGCATATCAAGTAATAAATCACACGGCCATGTCCCGTGATGGATACGTCGTACAACAAGGATAAGAGAGATCAGAACAAGTCCTTGCAGATGTCACTTTTATAATCTGTGGGGTTCTGCATATTAATAATCAAGTAAAAAATGATTCCAGTCCTATTTGATAGCTTTAATTCGCGACTCCAGCCGACAGCAATAAAAAAAACAAATTAGTATTAGACTTGCCTGAGTGTTTTACCAGACTGTCCTCTACATCTATGCCTTTCATTGAGATCGGTTAAGCAGTTTAGGCTACAAACTAACAAGCTATTTTCGACATGTATTGATTGTAACATCAATTTCTTTATCTCGAACTGATGAAGTGATAAAATATTGTTCATTTAGTAAACATAATAAAATACTCCACGTCTGACAGTTAGCTATGTATTTCTAAATTCCTTTGCAACTTTAAAATTTATTTGTTTGCAGCACATTTGATACAAATGGTGGATGACCAATCGCTTACGGTATTATCTTAGGATCTCCGTATGACAAAGCTTGCGGCCGCCGCGAGCTCTTTTGTCAACATCACGGCTATCGGGATATCTTAAAAGCCAACCCGATCTGAACAATAAGTGAATCTTTAATGTTCTTATCAACCATCGTTAAGGAGTGGTTCGATCGAATCGTACAGGTTAATCGGTCGCTTTTAAACGTTTTTATTGAACTTTAATGTATATTTATGTAGGATTTTAGTTAACATTAGGGACTGAATTCATCTTTACGTAATAGTTCCCGTAGGAATGTCCAGCAAAATTACAAAAACTAAAGTGATTTGTCATATAAATAATTGTATAATCACGTACTAATATATTATTTTATTTTCTAAACTAAATCGTAAAAAAAAACTATTTTTTTTATTAAATTAAAAATAGAAAATTTAATCAGTGGAAGCGTGCGTTAAAAAGATCAAACGTTTAAAGCCGTGAACCGAATATTCAATGGCAAATGGCGGTCTATTGTATATCGTTTTGTAAATATTTAGCGGCTGCATCGCACCGACAGATTATAAAATGCCGCGAGATGACGATAGCTGCGGTTTTCAAAATCGAAACATTTAGAGTGCGCACACCTTTGACCAAACTATCGCACAACTGTTTAGTCGCGCTTTGATTCCTATGAGCTTATATGGAGGTGCGCATACTCGACTTATAGTTGTGCAACTAAACAGTTGAATTGGCTGTGAAACAATTGACAATCGCACAACAATTTAACAAAAATAAAAGAAAGAAAAGAAAATGTTAAGGAAAACAATTTGCTCACTATAGAAATAAAATTACCACTTAACTCACGAACGTGTGAACAGGTATTCATTGAACAACACTCTGATGTAGCGCATGGCTTACTAACTTATTTAAGCTATCGCTTGCGACTTCATCCGCGTGGAATAAAAAATATGTGAAAAATATAACCTATTTCCAATAATTACGTAGCTTTTAATTTGTGAAAGAATATTTAAAATCGAACCAGTTTTTGAGTTATTTCAAAACATGCATAAATACAAATCTTTCCTCTTTATAGTATTATTATGATTTTGTTATAAATTAATGCATAGTTCTTCTATGATGTTTTAGACTATTTTTAAGCCGAATTCACAATTAATTTCTTGTAGAATGGGTACAGTATGAGTCATCAGCCATGTGAACCATCGTATCGAGACATAAATTCCGATGTATTTGATAAATATGACAACTAAAATCTTCATAATCTGGTGTGAAATCATTAGTAAGTACCAACAAATTATCTAACCCTGTAGTCATAGTGTAATTAAATTGTGTTAGCTACTAGCGCCCTCTTTTTATGCTATTGTCTATTTTAGTTTGACGTATTTTCTGACAAGCAATCGATAGCAGCGCCTCTCCCTAGGCTAGACATTTTTGCGTGACTTTTATAAAACGGTAAAAATACTTAAACGGCAAAGATCAACGTAACATTACTTTTTGTTACAATGTCCAATAAAAACCTTTAAACACAAAGCAATCATTAAAGTCATTCTTCTGAGACACAAAACACAAGGCACAAAAAATGCCCAGTTTATTTGAACAGTAATTACATTTTGGTCACTCTACATAATTGTGTTCAATAAACTCAATGCATTATATTTTTTTACGGTGCGTTCCATTTAACCCTGGGCTACACGTGACCGGTCGAGTATTTTTTTTTTTATAAAACGGCCAGTGTCGTAGTTGATTAGGAACTTTTTACTCTGTGACAGAGGTACAAGCGGGTGGTTGGAGTAGAAAGGCTGAATGCTATTGCACGTATTGTCGCATCGTGAACGGTGATCAGGTGACAAAGACGCTTTATTTACAACTGATTCCAAATTTACCACAATCATTGCATTGCAATTATTCGAATAGACACCTTATTGTAATGAAATAAGATGTAAATTTGGATGTTAAAGAGTTTGACAGTTGATATATAAATATTGTTAAAGTCAGTCGGTTATAATAACGTTATTATTTGAGTCGGAATCGTGTAAGATGTGGATCTCTTTGTGTACGGAGTGAGCATGAAAGTGTATATTGTGATGATTTCTTTATATTTTTGAATCAAAACAGCGACTGATAAAGCAAGCATATATAACATTAAGTTCAATCTATTTAAATAGCTTTTAAAAAAAAGCAAGTATCCTATGTGTTCTTCTAGACTATCTTCTATGTCAAATTTCATCGAGAACCGTTCAGCCGTTTAGGCTACAAACTCTAATAAACATCCATCCATCTAAACTTTCGCATTTATAATATTAGTAAGATTAATGTAGGTAGTATACATCAATATAACCTTTTCACTATACTGATAAAGTTAATCGCAGCTTTGATACAAGTAAGGTGCTACGGTACTTATTATGCTTTTTCTCAAGTTATTACTTAATCATATTGTATGAAGTGCTACATTTTACACATAAGACTACCAGTCTGTTGTAGCATATATGTAAATTAACTCCAAGTTGTATGTTAACTTAAGTTATTTAATAATGTTAAAGGGTTATTATGAAATATTCATTCCACATCGCAACTGGACCGCATTCCGCGTCCGAGCCGGCCAGACCTTTTGACGCCGAAGTACGCACGACACGAAATGCGACTACGTAAGTCGCGTAATATGACTCCAAACGTACACGCTGGAATTAAAAAAAAATTATAAATAACTAAAAAGGTTGCATATCATTGTTATTTCAATTGTTACCTAGATGGCGCTGTTTACATTTTTGTTATATTTAGGTTATGTTAGGTTAATTCTATTGTTTGTGAATGCATGCGTTAAATTCTGTCATGGTTTGAAACATTTTTGGAATAACGTTGGTTTGTATTTTTTTGTTTGTATTGTGGCAAATGTGGCTTGAAAAACGTCTCTCAGGATTCGCCCGCATTACAACTACACTAAGCAGAAGCTACCCTTTCATTCCACAATGTATTGTAAATTTAATTTCGCATACAATTCACACAATCAACCGTATCCCGAAAAAGTCGAAAACAATCGATGGGACGCCCCCCGCGGATCACAATTCGTAATGACAAGTAAAGGTGTAGCCGATTTTTAAACGTTTACAATTAAGCCCACAAACTAAACTTGAACATATTATCACCCTTATTGCATTGGAATAAGGTAACATATGTTTTATTCAATTGATTTTGTAACATTGTTCTTTAACAAAATGTGTTATACAGTTAATAAATCAAATAATATATTCTATTTTGTTGTTGTTAGAGTTCAATTTCCAATGATCAATTCAACCTTAACGCGCGTCCATCGTAACATTTTATGTATTTATTTTTATTTTTTCATCCGTGAAGGATCATTACCGTGTATTGTTGTATAATTTCACGCATTTGGTGACACTGCGGGCGCTATGGTTTGAAATTTTAGCGGGAATTCATACCATGAAAGCCGTGCGCGAACAAAGTGCTCATTGTTGTCGACAATTTTAATGTTTTAGTATACGTTATTGTGCGTAAACAGTTGGGCTTTAAATAGTTCTACAGAGTTATATTAGCTAACTAATGATTAAATATCGAGATAGAATTAATTTACAAGAAACAAAATGATAATCAAGACGTTAATTCAATCAAAAATATAGGAGTAATAAAATTCTAAGTGAAATTAATAAAATAATATTCCTTATTAGATCTTGCCTCCTGAAACACAGTTTTTATAATTAGTTCAGGAGACAGAGCCCCAATGAATTTGTCAAAATGTTTTTGTCTAATAAAGAGTTTTTTATTTATTTTTTTATTATCTTATCTTAATATTAACTGTATATAATAAGGCTTGTTAGCAGTAGTTTACAGCACATTATAGTATCAGGTAGTAAAGCGCTAATACGGCGCGCTACAATGACAAGGCAGGTGCTAATTCGATCCCCGCAATAAATCTACGAGAATTACAACGAGACATTGTCAAGGTGCAAATTGTTAATCTCGTTCTTTGATAGTTTTTCATCATTAATATGTATTTACTTGTAGTAAAGATCTATAATGTTGCCATATGAAGCTTGTTTATATCTTGGTATCAATGAATGTAAGTTTTATAATTGTAGGTTATAAATTCCACGTTATTCGCTATCAAAAAATATTCATAATGCCATAAAAAAGTAGAAACGAGTGACAGAAATAAGCGGACTAAAGTTTGAAATTGCATTCACTAAATTTTAAAGTACAAAGATTATGAATTCATACGGTACTTGTATACTTGATGTTACTATGAAGGCGTATCTTCTATAACTAGCTTAATAAACATCCAAATATTATATTTAATATCAAGAAGGTATTGTTAAACTTCATGAAACTACCACTAAGTCAGGATTAACGCATTGAAGTTTGTTGCATACAAATAAAATAACCTTTATTCCCGCAACGAATAACAAGTAAAAATCTTTAAACGTCAATGACATTTTAACAACGAAGAATAAAATATCGACTTTGAATGCCTGATATAACGTACCACCAATGTTAAAAGACACCTCAATCCTTCAAAGACAAACCCTATTTTTTATGCAGTAAAGTTTGATTCTCTATCTGGATTTCGTAGGAAAGGGTCATAATAAAGTGGTCATCGGTCTCATTTTAGATGCGTTATTTACATCACACCAAGGCGGGGTTTTTCGTATAATCGAAAGAGGCCGATTGGAATAGAAAAATATTGGACGCCTCTTGGGAAAAACTGTCGACTTCGGAAACCAAATGTAAAACAGATGCTAAACATTTTTATGGAATTCAGATTTTGAAAAAGGAATATGATGACAGAATCAGTCAAATCAGCAATTGTAATAATTTGACAAACAATTTTCTCGACAGTATCCAATATTTTTTCATACTAAGCTGAAATAAATAAAATCGTTTGTTTTTTGAGCGACTTCCCAAAAGAAGGAGGTACTCAAGTCGTCTGTATGTTCTTTTTAATATTTTTTTTTATGTGTGTTACGTGATAGCTGGATAGCTGAGTTTCTACATAAGGCTTCCTACATTTTTACCCTTACAATTGACAATTGTACGTATAGTAACATTTAAGTAATGATCTACCTTGACTGACACCGACATCAAAGTAATAATAATTGTACAATATAGACATAACAGCTACAATAAGTTAGGTTTAAGGTTTAAGTAATTTTAAGGAATTATTTCGTTACTTTTTAGTGTGATTTTTTTTGAGAATGTTTTGTTTTTAATGTATTTTTTAATCTGATAGTTTTCTTACAATGTCTTTGTTACTTGCAATATTAGCCTATATCGGTGTAAAATATGTTTGCTTACAAAACCAACCTGACCTTTTCTCAAGAAGGTGTTTTCGTTTACATTTTTAGTTAACGTTACTTCTATTATGTTCAATGTATTTAATACTAAAAAATACTTCCAACATTAAACAGGTCATAACACGTCCTATAAAATTTCTTTACACTATTTTAATTATGCTTTTTAAAGACATTTGTAAAATCTCGAAAAGGTTGCATTTGTTTATATTCTTATTCAAATAGAATTTAAACAATTTTCAATGCGACTACATTAACAGGGGTGTGGGATTTTCAAGTTGATTTTTGATAGAATCAACACGGTCTCTTCGGAGTGCTGTCGCGTTTTTCGATAATCTTTTCCCCTCTTATAAGACGACGTTTGAATAAGAAGTAAAATTTAGTTTGCTAAAGTTACTTACAATGTGACCTCGGTGAAGTTATATATTGTTATTCTGAAGGGTTAAAAGGTTGATTTAGTTTGTAGGGAAACTTTTATTTATTTCGATAGTGGAAAACTCCCCGGTTAACATGCAGAACCAACTAAATGGATTTCCATGCTTGTATTGATTAACATCTAACTATTCAAGCGGACATCCAAATATAATTCTAGTCTAGGCAAAATTTAAGCATTCTTTAAATGTTTGAAGTTAATTCTTTCAGCTCTTTTGAAATTCCTATCCTAAGAATAATAAAATATTTTTCTATTTTTCCTTTAATATTCATTGTTATAAATACGGTGAATTAAAATTTATAACCGTATCATTGTCTATGGTCTCCTATATCACAATTTCTATTCACGTCGTAATAAATCAATGTTATAATTCAAACAGGTTTAGCACCACTGGCCGACTCGCGACTCTACTTGACACTTCATCCTTACACACATGGACATAACCAAAATTATTAAAACCTCAAATACTTACCCTTGCAATACCTCACGCAGGCCATCTTAAACTGGCCACTATAACTACGTCTAACATAAAGGTAAGTTATGGCGCGTATATTATTATCATATAGTCTGAGACGTCGTTACAGACAATAAAAGTAATTTTTACGACTTGCAACCCTCCAACTAATAAATTAAACAGTTAAGGGTTGTGAAACAATAGAGGTTGCAAGTAGAACTGGGAGAAAGTTTTGAAGTTATATTATACGGTTCTAACAAGAAGCCAAAAAAAATGAAAGTAAGAAATTTCTTAATTTATTTACTTAGAAACGGGGTTTGCCTTGTAAGGTTTCGCTGTACTTTGTAGTTTAAACTTTTAGACCGTTCAAGGCTCCGTAAAAATTTGAATCCCTGAAAGTTTAGTTGCTAAGCAACTTACGCAACGACTAATGTTTGCAATTTTCAACACAAAAATTCTTTTCGTAACAGTTTTTTAACATCAGTAATTATTTTGTTAATTTACTAATATTTCTTGTAATTTTCCAGATAAGCATAAAGCGTGTGTTAGGTTATAGTTGACGACAATACTTGAATGCTGGGATTCGAACCCAGGACCGCTAGATGGATAATCCGTATCTCAAACCATTAGTGAATTGGCGCTTCACGTTATCTAAGAGACATTCTTTTTAATGCGTTAAATTTTCGTAAAGTTCGTTGTTTTAGTTTCTTCGAACAAATATAAGTTATTGATGAACAAAGGTACTAATGCTAAACTTTTTTTTAATTTCTTGCTTGTAGCATTTACGTCAAACCTTAACCTGAAACAAATCTCCCAAACTCATAGCAGTAAACTAAAAATTTATATCGTATCAGCCCTAAGGCTTACTCTACATTGGGTGCGTACAACTTTTAGTGAAGTACCCTAAATTAATATTTGTGAACGAACACATTAGCGATAGTTTTTTTTGTGTCATAATTTACGCGAGAAACTCGATTGCGTTCTTTCTAAGCGATGGGGCGGCGATGCAAGTTTTATAAATTAATTCACATTTTCTCTCACCTGAAAATACTTTGAACTTTATCTTAAAGGCATAAAGCATATTATCCATTACAAAAATGTCGCACAACTGCATACCATTTTGGTAGACCTTAAAATATTTGTAACAATTATTAAAATATCGATAAACTGTATTTCAAGTGTGATAAAGCACACAATCGTTTAGCAAATTCATTTTTTATAGTGCATGCATGTTTGTAGGACATGTTTTCTTGTCAACTATTTGATTTATGACGTTCAATTGTCTATAGTTCAATGCGTGTAAAAAGAATATTTCTATTTGTATCGTCCCATAGACCATAGAGTACTTTATAGTTTTTATGTGCGGGTTTACATTTAATTTGCTATTGTTGTGTACTGGCATTTTATAGCTATGGATTTGTGGGAGCAAAAGAGTTATTCACTGTTTTTGTTTATTTTGTGCGTAAAAAATAAATTATGTTTCCATTATTAAGGAAAATATTTGAACATTATTGGTTAAGTTAGCATTAAATTGATAACACCTTTATGATCTACTAGCTTTGGACTGCGACTACGTCCGCGTGGAATTAAAAAAAAAGTAAGTAGCCTATGTGTCCAGACTATCCTCTACATCTATGCCAAATTTACGCATCCAAACTTACGCGTCCATCCAAACTTACACATCCATCTAAACTTACGCATTTATAATATTTGAAAAAAATAAAAATATGTTTTACACTAAAATCAATGAAGTTACCATTATTATTACATAAACATACACCGTTTACAAAATAGCTTAAAATTAACATTGAACTGTGCGCCACGCCGCCATATTTACAAGTTATTAAAAAATAAAGACCGGAACAATAGCATTTACCGGCGATTCGCAAACATTCAGCGTCATTGTTTCGTACAGCATCAGCTGTGTACATTCGTGCAACAATAACATAATACCCCATTCCGTATTCATGTTGGATAATCCACACAATAAACCGTGTGTGCGTCGATCAAAATAACTATAAAAATACAATAAGCGGCTTATACGTGTAGCCCTAATGTGCCGGAGTGTACTAGACAGGGATAGAAGCATGTGTGCGAGCGGGACAGGGATAGCATTCAACTTTTGAGTCAATAATTTGTTTGGTCACAGCTTTTCGTAATACGAGGAAAGTCCTTGCTTTGTACAATTAGGATTTATGGTGTTTCGGTTTATTGGTGTTTTGTTTAGACAATACAATATTACGGGTACTTTCGATAAATTGCTTTGTAACCTCGGCTAGAATACATAATTGAGTACTGCTTACGATTAAAACTGAGCAAAATTTTAAATGTTACCATAAACTTACGACCTAAATTCATAGGTAGAATTAAAAACATTAACCGGAGTCTTTAAAAGACTTCGAGTTTCTTTTTATTAGTACCTTTCTTTTGTTTTCATGAATTTTTTTGTTACTTCTGTCAAACGCAATCTTCCCGGTGACCTTCCGGTGACGTCACATTAGGCCAGTCGTACAGCTGCCCCTTATCGAATCTACGATCTTAAGCCTCGCGTACACTTAGCGAAAAAACCTTATTTTATCTTAAATATGATCGGGATCGTCCCTAATCTGTGCTTTGTGTGTTTGTTACGTATCATACGAAGGGATGTTTTTGTGCAATTAGCGTTCGTTCAGATTAGGGTGTGAATCCAGATTGCATATCTCAACGTTCCTTGAGGGTTTTGCTTGATTGTTTTTTTACTGGGAGATTTAGTTATTTCGCCTCATCGATTAATATCGATTAACGTGAACACCAGAAGGAGGGGATATGCCCCGAGCCAGATAATCGAAAATTGCAAAATAGATAATTAAAAGAAAAATGCAAAACTATTTGAAATATGACCTATAATTGGTATCCTAGACTTAGTCTAGATCATCGGCTGGCATCAATTAGTACAAATAACTACAAATTATCTAATTAGTTATGTGTATAAATAGAAATGAAAAATAGCTGAAATTTAGTTTCCAAATCTTTTAATCCATTCTAATGAATCAAGTATTCAATTTAAAATAAAAAAAAATTTTATTAAATAAAAAATTAAATAGAGATGTCGCTTCTAGTTTATTAAAAGTTTATAAAAATTCAATATTCAATCATAAGTTTTGATAGAACTTGGCTATCGAATTCACAAATATCCCTCCAAGGATCTGAATCGAAGGGAAATGCAGATAAAAAACAATCAATTAGGCGAACTGTCAAAGACACGGGCTCAGAGAATGATAAGCTGGAAGTTTGAAAGAACATCGTTATAAGAGATCGGGGAGTTCGATCACAAGATGTTGATTTGTTCTTGTTTGTTATTTAATTGTGGTTTGTTATTTAAATAATTAAAAGGTGTAATTATTTGATTTTTGTAGTTTTTACGTATTACGTTCTAAATGTGAAAGACTAAAAGACTTATAAACGACATTAACGAATATTTTGCTATCCTAATTTTATCGTAATCAAAAATAATCTGAAGAAACATAAGTAGTATTCGTCGAAACCATTAAATGTAAATTACAAACTGTACCAGCAGAAAATTGGCTTACAGACAAAATATGACCATAACGAATGAGTTAGCAAGCATGAACGTTTTGCTTTGTTTATTTTTAACTAAAAAGGAGTAATTTGCTCACGGAATTGAGGTGCCTAATCAGCGGGGGGCGACTACTCCATTTCAAACAAACATAACTCGTAATGCTAAAGAATTAAAGATTCATTTCCTTAACCGGAATATCCTTTGCGGCAACAACTGTTTCAGAATTTCATACAAATAATTCTAGATAACATAAAGAATTGTCCACAAACACGTCTTTGTTATTTAAGAGTAGGAATTAATGTTGTTACGACCATTTGGGAGATTTCTATGGAAGCATGACCGTAAGAGATCGAGTAACAAAAGCAAGTATTATTGAAGAACCTTAAAACAACAGTTATGGTGCTAGGCGGCCAGGCGGCTAGGCGTGCCATTATGACTGAATAAGAGACTATGGAATGTGTCTTTTCTTTTATAATGCTTCTCTTTTGTTGTTAAGACGTCATAAAAATTAACTTTAGAACGGCGATAGCTTTGATGGTTGACGTTGCTTTTTAAACTCCATTTCATAATGAAACAACTCAATTTTAAAATACATTGAAAATTGAATTTTATGTGCAGAGTCTTAAGTTTAAATTTGTTTGGTATTCTGTTATAGCTTTAAGCTGTAAGTTAATAAACGAAAGGCTTTGTCTAAACAATTACAGCGAGTATTGTAACGGGCATTCATTATGTTTCTTGTTCTATTGATAGAAGTTTTTGTTACATGGGTGTCCGAGCCACATCATAAATCAGATGTACGTACTCAAGTATTTTGCATTACAATCAAATTCGAATCAAGCAACTTTCTTCCCAAAAATCAATGAGATAACGATGGTTTTTCTATAACTGATTGGCATCTGGAAGAGTAGAAAGCCAAATGGTATTTTACTCTTGATGTATCTATTGAAGGTAATTCTGAAGATGATGTGCTTATAAACGATAACTTTTCAATTGTCAGCCGCTATTGTGAATTGGCGCGTTAAACTAACGCTTAGTAAGAAATGCCGTTTACACAAACAAAAACATTCAAATTTGAACCTTATGCAGTACACAGTGTGTTTCAATACTGACAGGTTTATCTTCTTTATTGGATGTTTTCTTGTGTAATCTTTGGTAATTTCGATTCTAAGCCAAGCTGGGTTGTTGGACTTGGAATAGAGATGTACATTTTTAAATGACCAATGTAAATTTTGTATTGATATAAATCACGATGGTTCCGGTGGACGATCCAACAGTGGTTAATCAGTCATTTATGCGTGTAATTATAGGTATTCATGTTCAACAATATTGTTGTAAATGCCACACGAAATAGACACATTTTGTCAAATGTCAATCCGTGAATGATTATTTAGCTTTTGCCCGTGACTGTATGCACGGAATTAAAAACGTAGCCAATGTGTTCTTCCAGACTATGGCATTTGGGCCAGTTTTCATCGAGGATCACTAAGCCGTTTCAGAAATATTTAGTAATAACATTGTACATCACCAGCTCACTATAAATTCCCACTGAGGGGCTCGGTGCCTACCCTAAATAATGGGTTATTAGGCCACAGTCAACCACGCTGGCCCACTGCGGGTTAGTTGACTTCACACATATCTTTGAATTTCCTCGCTGATATATGCAGGTTGCAATTATGTACGTCAAATACGAAAAATCGAAAAATCACATTAGTACATGGCGGGATTCGAACCCAAGACCTGTATATTCCAAGTCAAGTGTTCAAACCCCTGAGCCACCGACGCTCAACAAACAAACATCCTTCCAATTCGCATTTATAATATTAGTATGAAGATGAAATAATATAATCATAAGTGTGTGTGTAGAGTTCAAATTGGCTATTAGGTAATCATTTAGGGAAGTTCCTGAAGGCTTGTTACGGCAAATATTAGGTAAAGAACTACATAATAATTTCTAAAGTCTACATAAACATTTAAAGGACTTCATTAAAAGTTTGCTAAGTATTGTACAAGAAAATTATTCGTTCATTGTATAACAATTTGTCAGAGAATTTCTTATCGGCTTTTGTTTTTCACTTGAAAAGGCATCCCTGTAAAGTTTCTTGAAGAAAAATAAAAAGGTTAAACATTTCAAGGGTTACGCAACTCAGCTTATGTAACTTTAATTCAGTTATTCAATTTTTCTCCTTTGATTTGTGAGTGATGTAAAAGTTTCTTTTTGTATGGTTACATTATTGTTACAGCAAGAAGTTTAGAACCCTTTCTTCTAAGAAAATGAAGTCCAATTAAAGTGAACTTTAAGGAAACAATCTTTTCAATAATTTCGCCTTTAAATGATTGAAACCTTAAAAATGATCTTGAATATTATAATTTGTTTTCTGTAATGGTTACATAGTATTATGTATTAGTAATTAATACTTGAAAAAATATATGTTAAACAAGAAAATAATTACAAAAACCTGTTTACTATACAATAGCTGTTGTTCGCGACTTTGCCCGCGTGGAATTAAAAAGTATAACCTATGTTACTCACGGATAAATTGCCTTTCTAACGGTGAAAGAATTTTTAAAGTCGGCCCAGCAGTTTTTGCGTTATTTCAATACATAAAAAAAATACAAATCTTTCCTCTTTATAATATTAGTATAGATAAGGCTACTTAAATAAGAGGTTTTTGATTCCGAGCGTTGGAACTCGCGAGCAAAATCAGACAATTTTCAAAGACGTCTTTCACATGTTCAGTCTATTTCATTTCTTACTTACAGCATTACAGTTGGATCAAATAAAACTGGAAGGGTCCGAGAAATTGGTGAGGGGGTTTTGATTTTCATCAAATAACTCTTAAAATCCCTTTATAATTGTATATCATTTGAAAGAAACCAATCTAACATTGTCTGTCTTCTGTCTGAGGTATTGCGTTCAAGATGAACTCTACCACTTAACTTTTTCCGCATCGACGCCTTAAATGCTTGTTCTGTTTGAGAGCAATTGCCTCTTCACGTGTACATTGTGCGCTCTTGTCGCCACTGTCACTTGCCACTCCCTCGGCACATCCCCAGCCACGCACAATCTTATAATTAATGCGATTTTCGTACACAAATATACCTCTTAGTACAAGGGTCGTAAGCGGCATAGTTCTTTGTTCGCTTAGATAAGTCGGTGTTTAATTAGAAGTTGGTAGGTTGAAAGGCCCGTCTCAGTAATGCGTCTGCTTTGCCAATTAGTTCATGCTAAGTTCGTACAATTTTAACGAGATTTTGTTTATTCGGGGGCGTTTTCGTGAGTCCGCGTCGCATCTGTTGATTGGGTAACAGTCGCCTCTTTGACGCTTGCCTCAACTCCACAACTCCTTGCCTGCAAATGCCTTTGTTTCTTTTGAATTAAATTTTCGGGTAAAGTAAGAGATGTTAAGATTTGTGTTAGTTGCTAACGAATTTTGATTTCTTTTCCTTTTCTAATGCAGTAATTGCTGGCTTACTTTTTTACACACTCGTATAACAAAAAAACGCCATAGATATATTTAAAACAAAATTTCTTAAGCATTCCTTTACAAAAGATTTATACATTTTAATGAGAAGATATTTTTTAAAAGATATTTTTTTTAAAGAAAAAATGGTGTAAAAATGAAATGGCTTTGATTTAAAAATGTTGATAAAAGCTGGCAAGCAATAATTAAAATAAAAAAATTGCAAATTGATAAATTAAAAAAACACCTGAGTAATTGACTTGAATGCCCGTTCACACGTATTAGTTGAACATTAAAACCTCTTTTATGGTTTCCTTTATGTGAACACAAACGCGGCCGATATCAAAATAAAATAAAAAATGTTGTCCGCAGTTGGAGCTCGCCTCGCCGATCAAAACGATGCATTGCTAATTAATGACTGAATAAATTAGTACTAACCGAAAGTCGCGCGCAACTGAGTAAAAAATTAAACGAGTGAAAGCCTTAATTAACGCGGCCGCGCTTTTATATCAATAATTTTTTAGTTTAAGACACCCTCTCTAGCGGCAACGAGTTAAGATTTTTTTCTATTTTTGCGATTCGTGGATGTGGCATTTTAAAACTTTTTAAAAAAATTATAATGCAACTAAAAACAGTAATTAAATTGTTGTATATCAAATACAAATTAGATAAATAACTAACTGAAGTTAAATTTAACATGTGAGAACCATTTAGCGACCGTAAATTATAGCTAGTGGCATTCATTGGAGACACAAAAAAAGCAAATTAGAGATTATAACTATTATGACGACTCTATTGCAAAAAGGAAAACAATTCATGCTGATTGTACCTTACAATTTTTAATAAACATAACCGTTTTACATAACTAAAAAATAATGGGTAAAAATGTACATATGCCGCCTCCATTTTGTCGCAGCTCGGTGCACGCTCAACTACTCGACATCATAATTGCACAAGGCGTAAGAGCAAGCGTTGGCAGAAACGCTAACTAATTGCCATTGAAAAAAGGCGAAAGCCCGGCTGAAAACATTTCCCGGCCACCTTTGAAGTTTTTTCTAAAACCGAGCCTTTTGCCTGTGAGCTTGATAAGCCATACTACATAGAAAGCCGTTAATAAGGCACTTTGGCAGCAGGTGTAACGCGCATAGGGATGAGTGACGCTTTGTAGACTCGCAGGCGACATCTTGCAGCGGCGGAGGTTTTCTTTGGGGGCGTTGGGAACGGCCCGGGGCTCGCCCTTCGTTCTCAACTAATTAACCACGTACTTTCCTTTTGGGATCTCGTTAAAGTCTTATATTTGCTTATAAAAATTCAAAACAATTAGACATTTAAATGACTCGGGAAATACAATGTGAAAATTTTAATAGAGAATTCGATGAGATCACAAATTACGCGGAGATTGACAATATTTAACAGTGGTAGAGCCCGGTTTAACATATTCGCACGAACGGGCCGGCGTGACTGGTGCAGTATCATAACCACACAGAAGACAGGCGGGAAGTGGAATGAATTCCGTTTTTCGTCTGAAGAGCGTGCATGCCGGAGGCCTAACTTTAGTCCACTCTCACTTCAGGCCGTTTTCGTATAAGGGAAGGATGGGAAGAGGCAGTGGATTTCGCAGGAATGGAAGACGCAGTAAGGGAAATATCCTCTTTCTGTGCATCCCTTACTCTGTCTATTAAAGAAAGTTAACGCATCTACAAATGCAGATATCTATGGGCAGCGGTCGCTCCGCTATTTGGCGAATTCCAGTAGCCCCTTGCTGGTTTGTCACCTGATAGTATAAAATTATGAAAAATAACTACAAATATTGGTTCATTTCTATTACCTAGGACCAACATGTATATATGAAATGCTCTCTAGTAAATTATCTGAAACAATAAAAGAGTCTAACTGATTCTGAGTCATTCAATGTGAGGAAGTTAAGACTATGCATGACTTACAAATAAGAAGCGGGTAGTGAAAAAAAGAACAACAAAGTTCGAACAATAGTTCTAACACCTCGCCATTGTGAGGCGGATGCTTACTGCATTGTTGATATTCATTTTTTAAATGTAACACTCGCATCGCCCACGTACTAATTATGTTCATACCTGTTCCGGCTACCTACGGCCTTCTGGTACGGCGAGGCGATTTACAACCCACGACACGGACTCGACATGCTCAAAAATTTCAACATTTTTTGTACGTATTAAAGAAATTAGTCAACTCTAACTCCTCATCTTAGTGTGCAAGTCCCAGTTTTAAAAAACTACAATTCTACGACACGACTTAAAATGATAGGACTTCCTTATAAGATTAGGTACCTCGATTGCTCTATTGTTTTAGTAACAAAATTTCGTAGTTTGTGAAAAAACATTGAAGTCATCATACTTCATACTAATCTTATTAATATTAGAAATGCGAAATTTTAGATGGATGGATGTTTGTTAGAGTTTGTAGCCTAAACGGCTGAACGGTTCTCGATGAAATTTGGCATAGATGTAGAACATATTCTGGAAGTACACATAGGCTACTATTTTTTTTTATTTGACGCGGACGGAGTCCCGTATGCTAGTAATAGTACTAATCGTTTGGAAGAATACATTCGCTACTTACTACGTTTTCTTTATTTCCACACGGGTGAAGTTCCAGGACAACAGCTGGTTTACATAGAATCTTAGTAAGCATGGATTAATAAATCGTTTACCATCTTGTTTGTTTAATTGGACATTGTAAATGTTAAAAAGTCATTCAATGTTCACCGGTTATTGAATTCTTCAAACAATTTCACATTATTACATATCGTGGACATTGTATTGTGTTGTTAATGTCTGAGTTGTTCCATTGTCTCGGAACACGTTCAACTTCTGTTGTATAATTGTGATACTTGTTCCTCACATCCCGTTGAATAATTACCAACTCCTACTTATTCTTGGCTTCGAGGCAATGGCCACTTTGTATGGAGCATTTGCCTTGTTTATTGTACAATAATCTAGCTTCAGGTTTTACTCAGCTGCAAGAAGTCTCAGTTCAGATTTGTGTTAATATACGAGTACACTTTAAGACCAAGATTATGAGCTGATAATGCTGTTTGTTTTAGGGAATTAATTTTATAAAGCCCATGATCAAAATTATTGAAATGTCACATGTTAACAAAGCTTTATTCAAGACGTGCTTTTAAATAATGGAATGATGTTACTACAGCTAAAATAAAAGCATTGAACAGTAATTGACGAAAATACGGTAGGTGCCCTGTACTCGTATCAAATAGTTGCAAAACTCCTAGTATTAATAAAGATCTTTAAAATGAAAAGGCGGTTAAACGCTTTGTAAATTAATCATTATTTCTCTAATAGCCTATCATCGACTTCACAGATTAAAAAAAATAAGAAAAAATAAGACAAAGGGCGGCGTGAGTTGCAGCCGGGCGCAGTCGGATCTCTTTGGGCCGTGCTATTGTTTCGCTATCTGTAGCACCCCGCGCCCCCCACGCCGACCCCCGCGCCCCCTGCGACCCGCCACATCGCTCGCATTAATTACAAGTAATTGAATTTCGAATTGGGACGATGACAGTTGATTTTTAGCGCGCCCAGGGTTACCATGGCTAGTAAAACGGCACGATTTTTATTTTATTTTTTTATTGTACACATAAGAAATTCATAACAATATTACAAGTAACAATTTTAAAGGTATATTTTTCTTTTAAAGAAAACTTTTTAAGGACTCGCTTAATTGCCGAACTTCGTACGTACTTTATACGGTTTCTTTTCCTAACAATGAGAACTTTTTTATAATTTCCCAATGTTCTACTTCGACCAGTTTAAACGTTTGTTGAGATTCACATTTGCATAAATTATATCAACGTAAGGTACCTTTATTTTTCTTGCAAGTATCTACCAATAGAAAGAAGAGAAATGATCAGTGAATTTAATAGGAACGGCAACACTCATGAGTTTAAAATTTAATTAAAAAATGTACTATTTTAGGTAACTCATGGTAACCCTGAATAAACCGCTAACCCGGTAGTGATGTGCCACAAGCTCGCGACGGTCTGTCTGAGCGGAGACCGCCCGCGGCTGTTTATAATGCGTTCTGAAATCGACCGACAACGTCCAATAGAAATGTGTATAATTACAATTATCTGTATTGCTTCTGTTATATCGACAGTCCGCAGACCAGCGGCTCTCCATTGTTGCGATGTTAATAGCATTCTTGGCGCCCCTCTATTCTACAGATTATTTTGTACCAACTATACCTCCCTTTTATTGACGCTAGAATCAGTTAGTTAGGTGCGTTACTTGCACATCCTTTTGTAGAATACAATGGGGAACAAATGTTTCGCTTATAATTGAATCAATGATATTCAAAACATATTTTAATCAGTTTACCCTATGTTAAAAATGTATAAATTACCCTTTTTGCCTATTTCCAAATAGAGACCGCGGCCGCGGTTTCTTGCACTAACACACACACGGAAAAGGAAGGAGCGACGCAATGACGCGTCGCAGCTATGGCGGGCAGTGTTGCCAACTCCCGCCGCTATCAACATCGAGCTCGAACACCCTACCTAATTACTATGGTAGATTAATTGTACCCCCCAGGAATCGGAATAATTCCTAAAATGATATGTTATACCTTTTTCTAGGCAATCGATTATGAATCCTGTCCTCCTGAAATCATTAACACATGTTTTCATGTCATTGTTAACATGTTTATTGTTAACATCAACGACACTCCTAAGAAGCCTAGTTAGTCTTCACTTGAAGCTATCAAAATGGTATACAAGCTCTCACTTACCTGTGATTAGCTACGAAATTAGCATGAAAAATATTTATCACAATCTCTAAATGAAGAAAGGACTTTATTTCTTGGAGTTAAAGTTTTAATTACCTTACAGGGTAGTCGGTGATTCTCTCGACTGGTTAGTTCCATCCCCAGTAGCTAGAGGCGTCCCGCGGCGACGTCGATTGCCGGCGAGTGTCGCCTCGCATGGTCTTGTGCGACGTTACATGTTTAGATTCTCAATATCACTGTTAATACTGAGTTATAACTAATATATCAATGCAAAAGTCACACAAGAATTAAATAAAACTGTGAAGTGTAAGAAAGAGACTTGTAGTAAAAAAAACTTCTCTTTTATATTTTGTAACAGTCTTGGATTGTGTGAATGGTGACAAATTCTTGATAGGAGTGACGACTATGTTGGATGGTAGATTAACCTAGAGCACGATAGATTGATTAACCAGATGCGCCAACACTACGGGAGTATAGACGGAGAGACACTCTTGAACATAAAAGAAACTCCATTAATCAGTAGAAACCCGGCAAACTGTACGAGTTCTGTAATAACTTTTCTCATTCTTAAATGTTTTTACAGATTTACTGGGTTTATATTATGTAATGTGAAGCGTGATTATGTTTTTATCTAATACAGAAATTATTATAATATCTTGGACCACACCAGATATAAAGCCTACACACGGACAGTTTTAAATAGTCGGATCGTTAAGACTAATCTTACGTGTATAGGAAAAACTAATTATTGATCAGTTCTCAGTTTTGTTATATTTACCTGAACGATTCAACTGTTCAGATAAAACTGAGCGTATGTATTATAACTTAAGATTACTTTCATTTCTTTACATTCAAAATACGTTTAGATTGATAGTGCGATATGTTTTAAAAAACTTTTTTATTTTTTTTCAAAGGCGCCTGTATCATTGTTCTTACAAATGAGGTTATAATTCGCGTGAAATTATGCCCCCGCCTTATAGCACCCGCTAATTAAAACTGGAATAACACATCAGTACAATATGCTTTGTCGACTCACTCCTAGTGGGAGGTGGGACAAAGGAATGTGAGTTGCCAGCTTTTTCTTTAACTGTTGGACTTTTTTTTAACAGCGATTTTTTGGAACGATGTCAGACTTTCGTTCGGATTGTTTCTTTCGGCAATCTATTTTTTCATATACAAATATGAATGTATGGTTCTTATAATTACATATTTGATTTAGAGAAGTGTGAAATGATATGAATAATCTTAGCGTAGTTAAAATAAAGTCATACCGTTGTCATAACTTTCATAAATATATTTTTAAGTTAAATAAACTATGCTATGATATACCAAACAGTTCAAAGCTATAAACCTAAAGCTCTAATCAAATATGCTTTGGTAATTGAAAGCTTAGTCGTGTATGTGTTGTGTATGTATGATGTATGGTTGTATGGCTAGTGTGACGCAGCTTATCGCCCGAAACGACGCGCCGAGCACAACGAAAGACGACGCTCGAATATGGAATGCGGAACGTGTTTATGCAATACTGAAACATGCCTTTTTTTCAATACCATTCCATATTTAGTTACATTTTATCGCAAATAATTCACGAATTGCATCGGAATGTTATAGACATGTTTTAGTGATGAAGATTTTTCTAATCCAAATATCATCACGACATTTAAATTTTTATCCATAGTAGGAATAGCAAATGAAGACCAACGCTACCATTTAATATCTAGAATAATCAAGAAAGATGGCGATTTTACTTATTAGAACATTACAGCATAAAGCTATCCAACTAAATCCACGTTACAGTCAAACATCGAAACCTAATTTCCTGTCTCAGATACAGCGGCCTTTCCTCTGTAGGCTTAAA
>LD699455.1:8789750-8804738 GCA_003118335.3 Papilio memnon
TGCCATGGTTTGTCATCATGTCATGTCATTTTCACATTTGCAATTGATAATTTGACATATGTAAACAATATAATAAAGTTTTTATAATTTCACGCGGATGAAGCCGCACGCGAACAGCTAGTTAATTATAAAACAAGACAGATCTTTGTATTTATGTACCTGTTACGAGTACAGTATTTTATTAAGTGTTTTCTTACCAAATCTTTATACAGGGCCTATTACAACATGTCTCTATTATGTCGGTTGTTTAACAATACTGCATGAGATGTAATCCTCTAAATCACGCAAACGCCCATCGAAACGCATCTTTGTTTTCCACAACAGCGAAGGATCTTATTGCTTTGCGGTCGGGATGCGTTGGAAATCATCTGGAAATGCAAATGACGGTGCACTTCATTTGGAAGTTCTTAAACGAATTTATAACCTATTCCAAGGCAATAAGGTAGTTGGTGACTTTAAACAAGTGCAAATATATGTTGGTGAAAGTATATCGAAATCAGACGAATGAAGTCATACGTCAAACGCGTCGAGCGGTTAGGCCGAACGAGTGGGGCTTTGAGGCAAATTTTACGAGACAATATTTCAATATACTTACGAGGTGCCGTCCGCCTGTCCATTTGTTTCGACAGCACAAAAGGTGCACGTTTCTCTGTTGTTTTGTAAGCCTTTTGCTTCGATCCTAATTGCTTAAGTTACAGGATACAATTTTTGCTTTTAACCACTCACTTTTGGCGAAATCAAATAAATGTACTATGACTTTATCTGTCTTGTGGAAAACGCTTTTTGTATATGGAAATAAAATCATCATGCACATCTTACTAACTAAAAATATACGTCCAAAGTTTAACTCACTTATGCCAGATTTCTAAAGGTATCCTATAAATTAACCAATCCATATACACTAACGGATGTTTAAAAGATCTTCAGAACCCGTCATTAAGCACTTATATTGCTAATTAAATGATTAAATTACATGACACGAATTAAGTGCATTTAAAAGGCTAAAAAGGCCAGAAAACACAAATCAAACTGGCAACAGAATAGTACTCCAGCCTATTTGCTTAATTAATTGAATAAATGTCGCTGCACTGGGATGTACAGATTTCATAGTGTTAAAGACTCTAAAAGCTAAAGGACAAAGCGTTGTCGAATTAGCGCGGCCCTAGTCGGCCGGAGCGTGTCGGCTTCGATCACTTTCATTATTTATCTGCCATTGTCCGGACAACATAAACATGACGCTTTACGACCAGACCTCGGTTCCTTAACTGCTTAGTGAGTAAATGTTGCCATTTTTTTTTTCTCTACTCGTAGTACAGAGTAACGACCGAATTGTAGAATTCCACTACAATTCGGTCGTTACTAAATAATTCTACAGTGATACGTTATAAATTGTGTTTGGTTTATTTTTTACCTTCTAAAAATATACATTTGGATTGTAGAGTTGTTCATCTACATGAATTTCATCATCATCTTCCTCCTTATCCTACTCCCGTAGGGTCGGCGCAACAGGTTCATCTACATGAATTTATTTAATCAAATATGAATATATAAAAATAAGGTATTTGGTGTTACCTAATACCACTTGCCCATAGAAGACGTGTCAAAGCAGCAGAGACATACAAACTGGTTGCGCAAACACGTCGCGGCTGTTAGTGTTCAAATCAAATTTAATACAATTTCTTATACGTATTTTTATAACAAATATGTTGACGCATTTTGCTATTTGTTTAGTGTTTTGAAGTAAATATGACTTAACTCTGACCATATTTCTAGTATACTAAAAATTGTAGCAGTTACAGGGTAAATGTAAAAATATGGCAGAAATGTAAATAAGTAGAAGTTGATTTAGTAAGCTTTCAACATTCTTAACATGATTTGATAAAAACCCCTTCGATAGAATCTCTTCTTTTCCGGGGAGGGATCTTAAGAAAGCCTACTTTAAGTAGAGGGTTTTGTGGGGTTACGTACTAAAACTCTTTCGGTGGCCATCTTCTAGTGCGATCATCTATGACAGGTGTAATAGAACTTAGTTTCGAAGAGTAGAAGAACTACAAACTACAAAGTTCGAACTACAAAGTTGTTCAATGCTAGGTTGAATACATGAACTATTTTTTTACAATGTAAATGATTATGTTCTACTTTATAAGTTTGTATTGGTCTATGCGCGGGGGAGGGGTGGGCAAACAGCTCCACGTGGGTGTAAAGTGGTGCCACTACACACCCCGGTTTGTTTAAGTAATGGACTATGCCAGGAACATTGCCGCACAACACAAATGGGGTAGAGAAGAAATTCTTGTGTGTAGTATTTTTTTCAGGTACATCATTTTGTAGCAATACAATTCGAATTTATCAATTATTAGATTAAAAAAAGTGGTGGGAGGGTAATGAGTACAGTACGAAAAACTTAATTAGAACTAAAATAGAGCCTTTACTTCTTAATGTTCAGTGTACTTAACTCAGAACTATCCTTAATACCATGTATATCTTAAAATAAACATATTATGTATTACCAAAAATTATGTTCAACCGACTCCACAGCTTTCTTTTTCAACACCGGCGCGTACTACAGAAGTCTCTTTTATTTTCATAAACTGCCCACAATATCCTTCTGAGAAGCGTCACACACCCACTAAGTGGAGCTATGATCATTATTTGACCAAATTAACACTTTTAACCAGAGTCCTCTCTAAAATTCCCTGTATTTCGCTCGAAAGGAAGGCCCTGGTATTGCTGCGGTATTTGTTTTGTACGCTTTCATTGACATTTGTAATGGACACAATAATATCTTTGTTTTTACTATTCAGTTGAAATTGAAGCATTTTCTAAAGTACAGTTAAGTTCAGTGTACAGTTACTTATATAAATTAGCATATTGATAGACTTTTTATCTTGCTAAACTTTTCGTATAGAAAGCTCAGAATAAATTAAAAAGAATATGGCTCCTTCTTGACCACGGGCAACTTGTCATCTTGAGACCGCAGCTCTGAAGTATAGGTGTTCGTACATCGAACGATGGCACTTCAATAAGGATTTCTAGACTCGTACATCCTCGGTTGAACTGGTCTATTCAAGCCATACTTATTGCAACGGCATATCAAAAATCTTGGTCTAAACATCAAACGTTAAAACATTATTACACTCTTCATTTCGGAAGCAGTTACGACAGTCACATAAGACCAAACCACAGACCTAATAAAACTCATCCAACAAAATCTCACAATGAACAAATAAGGTTTATTTGTTGCTTGAGTGTCTACATGTGGGCTACGTCAAATAAGAAGCTAACCTTTTGCCAGCCGATCTAATTTTTCTCTTTATCCCTTTAATTATCGTCTGGTAGAAACAAGCTGGGCCAGCGTCAGTGTTTGCCGAACAATACCAAACGTTGGCGCTAATTTGACGAATAAATATTGAGTTTGGTCCGAATTGTGTGTAAGATTGGTAGCTTTTGTTTTCTTGGAAGTCTAAGTGATAATCATGGATTTGGAGTTTTTAAGCTGTTGTGAGATTAGGTATTAGCTTGTTTTTCCTATATAAAGTATTCTAGAGCAGCTGTAGCTAATGGCTTTATTTTTTTTTTCATTTCATTATAGCTGCAGTGTTCAATTTGTTAGACACTAAAGTACGTATTAAGACAAAGAGTATAAACAGATGTGTCTTCAAACAATGTAAGTAGAACAGCTCCGGTACAGGCATAAGATTAACGAGCAAAGATTAAAGATACAAATCGACAACAGACGCGACACTCCGTTCAAACTGAACAACAATAGATGCTTAATTTCGATCGTTATATCTACGCACGTCTCAATGTATTGTCACAATGGATTTGACAAAAATGCGCACAGCACGAACACAATGACATTGGCAATGAATTTATGATGAAACAATAAAGTGTGACATGAGTTGGCTGATAGCAGAGAATTTTAAAACTCCAATTAGTAAATAGATCTTAAAACGAAAGCAAAACTAAGAACTGTACAGTTCGACTGTTCAGTTAATGTATAAGCTTAAGAGATGAACATTTTTGTTACGTAAAGGATTTTTTTCCAAGACATTGGTGTACATGGGTTTCGTTGCATTTAATTGCAGAAAGATGATAACGAATATGATTTCCAAAAATGTTTTACATCTAGCAACTAAAATTGTAATAAAAAGGACTGTTACGTCACTATTTATTAGCGAACTGTGTGAGACAGTAAACCATAGGGTATTCCGCCCTGTTCACACAGAAGAAGGATTATCCAAAAGTAGAAATAACGAAACGTCACATTTGTCCGGGGCTTGTCAATCAAGAAAGTTAATAATAAGTGACGTGCCGCCGTCAAAAGCTGCCCAAATCGCATCGGGGCCGATGACCCGTACTAACGATGCAGACCAAAATCCCCAGCTATTTGCTTTGTCCATCCTGTCCGTCGCAAAGCGTTAGACTCAGTTTTAACCCTTTCCTTTACAAAGAAGAAAAATGTTTTCTTAGTCAATACAATGTAGTAAAATAAACTATCATATAATATCAATAATGTATTCAAGTAAGCGCGGACACATGTATTTTAAATACGTATTATTCGGAACCAGTTAATAAATTCGTGTTAGGGAAGGGGTGGGCACTTGTATTGTTGTTGGATTGTGTTCCCGCTCGGGCCGGGATGTAGGTTCGAATTCCCATGCTCCTGTGTTTGCGTAAACAATATATCGATTTGTACGCTCGGTGAAATAATTCGATATTAAAACGTTATGACATGTATGGACACGTAGATGACGGGTGCGCGGCGATACCATATTAAATACATTTCAAACCTAGCATAATTTTTATTTTATTTTCCAAATCAACTTTTCTTATATAGGTTATACTGTGTGCTTTGCTCAAGATAAAGCCCGCACTATACAAGGCATACAAGTATTGTCATGATGTTAATGGCATACCTTTATTAAACCAAACATATCGGTCCACAAACACGCCAATAACTTGTCCTATTAAACTCTATAATACGCGTCTTCAATCAACTTTTACGAGCAATCTCTCATAAAAATATTTAACTATTTGTTTGTACATAATATTAACGACATGCACCATTATCCTTGAACTAAACATGTACACGATTGTAGTCTTTATACCCTTGTAATAAGAGCGTATATCGATGACGTAACGAATAAGCCTGATGACTTAAGGGTCGAGGGTTGAAATAATTAATGTTAATATTAGTTTTGGCAAATTAGCAAGGTGGTGGAATTAATTTAGATTTATAAGCATATTAAAAATAAAAGAAAATTAGACTTGCCTTCATTTCAACATTGTACTGTCACTTAAAATACAGCTGCAGTATTTTATTGATATAATTGATTGATACAAAGAAACACATTTTATGATTCCATTCAGTCAAAGCGTTTTATCTGGATCACGATAAGACAAAGTTCTAGAGGACGTCATTACTTCTCGTAAACTGATGGAATGATCTCTCCAGATGGTACCTTGTCATTGTCATCCTGCAGCGATGGTTACTATCTCACCAGTTCAATGGATATCACTAATGATGCTGTTTTTCAATCTGATACACAGTTAGTCTTATTTTGTACCAACACAATGCATGAGAAAAATTACTAGTAGAAGAACTGACATTGGTTGGTTACTTCTTGAACAAATAATTAAAAACAAAACAATTAATTGATAAGTTAGTATAAAGTAAATTACTTTATAATTTTACAAGTCATTTAAGATTTGACTTGACATAAAACCAGTTCTGATCTTGGTTTTAAAATGAGACAGAGTAAAAAACATTTTCAGCAGCCGGTCCTAGATTTATCAGCCATTTTTTATCACGAGGTTAACATACTGTTTATATAATTATAACATTAATACATACAGACGCAATAATATGACATTGATGAATTGTTTGATTTAATATTTTGAACATTACGACCACAAAAATTTTGTTTTTCAACTTATATAATAGCACACGACCAGAGATTGACAGAAGCCATGCTAATTGGCATTGTCGGAATGTTTACAGACAGACAACCCTGCTACCGTATATCATACAATTGAAAATAACTCATAATAATGCTAAATATCGTCGACTGATGAATCTAATAATCTGTGCTTACTTAAAAGCGATTGCGACTTTTGATTCTAAATCATGTCGACTCTAATATCTTTCTAGGACTTTCTAATACTTAGCGAGCCTTTTACATTTTAATATCAGTAAGTTTTCCTTAAATATTTCTTAAGATAAGTACTTTTAAATTCGTAACTTGTTATAATATTTAAACGGCTTTACGTGTGTACATAACGTGATCAATGGCCGCTAAAAACGCTTGCAAAACAAACCTCTAACAAGTTGGGACGACTGAGGATTGTCACAAATGAATTGGACAATCGCATTGAAGGTAGGAGGATGTTTTAACATTACGTTATAGATATTGACGGTCAGTCAACAAATACATCATTTTAACACACTTCATAGGTAAAGATTGGTTGGAAATATATTAAAGACATTTTAAAAAAGAAAAACCACAGTTAAATGTTGCACGTGCATTATCTTTAATGGACAGAACAGAGCATTGGTATTAAAATAGAAGTGAAACTATTAGAAATTTGACTATTTTAATGGTAGCCGCCCCCTACTAGACCTAGTCAGATCAACAGCTGGCGACGCGCTTGGAATGTATGTACACAAAATGATATTCCTCTTCCTTGTCCTCTCCCCCGTCAAATTCGTAGCGGAACACCACTCTTTAGACTCTACCACTTTCGATTGACAGTTAAAATGTGATTTCGCCACCACAACCTTATCCATACTATCTACATCTATACTAATATTATAGAGAGGAAAGGTTTGGATTTTTGGATTTTTGTATGTATGTGAAATAACTCAAAAACTACTGAACCGATATCAAAAATTCTTGCACCATTACAAAGCTATATTTTTCTGATTTTTTAATTTCACGCGAGCGAAGTCGCGAGGAACAGCTAGTCTATATAAATATATGTATCACAAACAACTGTACGTAAGTTTGAGTAACCACCTATCAAGATAATGTATTCAAATTGTATGTAAACGAAGCGGTCAATCAATTTCAATTTATTCAACAAAGTCCAACGCAACGAAGCTATAAAGAGCCTTTTACTGAATTTGCGCGACGCAATATCACTCAAATAGCTCTCAATATATTCAAAGCGATACTTAGACAATCAATCTTGAACAGGACCCTTTTTGCATAAGGGTGTGTTCACACTAACTCGTACAGCCGGACGAAACAACTTTTACAGTTTCCCTGATATAAATACAGTTAAATTACCAATGCAATTAAGGTAAATAGGTAACGTTACCTGACCTAATTTTACTTAACGTAAACTTATACTGTGTTACTAAAAGACACGAAAAAACATCAATTTAAAAACATTTTTTTTAAAATAAAGTACGATTTTTGCATTCTCTACTTCAATAATTAAATATTAAAATTTAATTTTGACATTAGACTCAAATTCATGTGTACGAATCTGGTCAACACTCTACGTGATGTGAACGGTCCATGCGTTATTTTAGGGTTAAACGAGCAAGTCACGTGTCCAGCCCCTCAGGAATACTGCGGAACCGTTTAATGCATACTTGGAGACTGTTCGGACCCTTCGCATCGATTACGATCTGCGAGATTCTCTTCAGATAGCGACGATTGTTCCCTGATGAAGGGACCGAAGTACTAGGAGAACAGAAATTGATAGTGCCCACTGTTTGGTAATATCACATACAATAAGTACTTGTAGATAAGCATAGATTCAATTGTGATTATCACTTTACCTTAAGTTGGTTAACCATTGTATTGGCCACTTTATATGGTCTTGGTCTTGCATTTTCATGTATATTTTAAGGTAGATACTAGATATGATGAAGTATAAGAAACAAAAGAAAACCACAACGATTGAGCGATTACTTTTTGATAGTCCTAATTTTTATGACTAGGAATAAAAGAAGGGGATTGACGGAAGACCAATCTGGAAGACAATAACGTGTTGCGTTCTCATATAGAGTGTATGTACAGGGTGATGAATATGTAGGTAATGTTTTGTAAGTTTTGAAAAGGTATTTGTCACAATTATGTCGTCTCTCATGACGTACTTTATATTGGAGTAGGAATAACTACTACAAGGAAATGATGAATGTCTTGCTTAGTGTGTGGATCAAGGATAACCAGAGACAGGCCTTCTTTAACGTTTTTAAAACTGAAGTACGTATTCATACCCTGTATCGGTTTCAGCTAACGTGACCACTTCACGGCGTAAACAAAAAAATGCCAGAGTAACACAAAGAGTGATACGAAATGAACCTTATTACAATGGAACACGTGTGTTCTGAACGAATCCAAACTCGAACGGAACAAAGACTGGTCGAATGAACGGATCCACTTGAAGACCGGAAAGTTCCCGTCAGTTTTCGCGCGCGACCGACTTTGAATGAATACTTTTGATGTGCCGTACCTATATCATTTTAATAGAATTATAATAACGCAATTTAATAAATATGTGAATGAATACAGAGCGGCAACAATAGACATAGGGCGGTCTCGTACGTGGATGAATTCATTCATTGGCTTTACAGAGAGCGCGACTGTTTTTATACTTGTTGCATTGTTTATTATGTTAATTTGGAGTAGCGAATTAAAATAAGTTGACGAGGAACCTAATCTTAAAAAATTAGAAAGTACAAGTTCAAACATAAAAGAATTAAAAAAACAGTGCGTAACTTGCGTAATTCAAATGACTGCAAATGTCTTTTCCATTCACGTCAGTACATCATCATCTTCCTCCTTATCCTACTCCCGTAGGCGCAACAGGTTTTCTGTCCTCCACATAACTCTATCATACGTCATCTCAGTCATCACTCCCTTCTTGATCATGTCACCTTTACGCAATCCATCCATTTCTTTCTAGGTCTACCTCTACCGGTGTACCTCCACATTCATAACTAACGTTCTCCTTGTTACATGCGATTAATACCTCCTTATAACATGTCCATACCATGCTCACCATTTACTCCTTCCCTTCTCTACCACTGGGCTACTCTCAAACTTCCTCTAATATACTCACTTCGGTACAGTACTCAGTACATAATAGTGTTATGTTAAATAAATGTTTTCCTGTCCATGTTATAGAATATGTCTCACTGAGTTAAATCATCTTTCGTATATCGCCTAATAGGTTGTAAGTACAGGGCTGATTGCACAAAAACAACCTCGCTGTAATCAATACAGTGCTGCGGTTGAGCACTTGCCTCGAATGACTTGCCTCAAGTGACTTGCCTCGAGTCACTTGCGTCGAGTGCGGCGACAATTTGCGGTCCCTCCCGCATCGTTAGCTATCGCCGATTAACGATTCACAACAAATATAAATGGAAAAAATAAACGAATTGATTCCGCGTACCTCGTATACTTGAATGCTTTGCTTTAATGGGGTTATACTGGTAGCAGGATAAATATTATTTTTAAACTGAATTCCGTGATAATACACTACACGACGCGGATTACAATATGTTGCCACCTAAATTTACCTTATTATTCATAATAATTAAACCTTTAGTACATTCTAAATGCTCAATAACTTGTTCATTAGGTATACTACGGCCTAATCTTAAAACGACATTTAAATGTGACAATTTAATGATAAAGTCACAAGTCTTACACACCTGATTGCATTAAAATGTTGACGTTTTTGACGATTCGTTTCAGGAAAAATCTTTAAGTCCCCAAAGAATAAGTATACCTGAAACTCTGAACTTCGATTAACAAAAGTCCCTAATTACATAAGTCTTGCGAATTGGCTGAATGATATAATTTCTTCGTCTTTATTTGCAAATAAAAACTAAACAACTCGAAGTTTTATTGTTATTCAAATTAATTCCCTCTCAATAAAATAACGGGCGCAATGTTAGAGATCTCTAATCCTCTCCAAACGCAATTTAGCAAATAAACATTATCATTACATATGGACGCAGACAGCTCCCCGATTAAATGTATGCAAATTTATTACCAAACAGAGGGTGGCGCACAATGCACGCGTGAAAACTGAACTGAAATTAAATCAAACAGGCGAAGACAATCTGGCTGTATTAAGAGAACTAAGAAAGCACACACCTCTGTATAACTATCGCACAACTGTTTATACGCGCTTTGATTCTTATGAGCTTATATCGTGCGCACACTACTCGATTTTTAGTTGTGCAACTAAACAGTTGAATTTACTGCGAAATAATCGACAATCGCACATCAGTTGTGCGATTGTTTAGTCAAAGATGTCCGCTCTAAGTATTACTGTTAAAGACATAAGATTACATTAAAGAATAAATCAATTTCGACCAAAAGTTTTCGACCAAATAAGGTATTAAATTGCACGAAGACTGTGTAGTTTTTCTGTGTAAATTAGAAAGTTTGCCACTTATTTGTATGAATATTAATATTCTATTAAACTAAACAATTACTATACTTAAGTGTAATACAAATCATATTTATTCCAACAATCGTCCATACAAACATCTATACAAACTGTACAAGCTATTGTAACCGATATTAAGCTTTAGTAATAAATCAAATACCTACAAAAACGCCATTGATGTATATATTTCCGCGAGGAACAATACGTCCACTCCACATTTACTTTTAAACCGTTGAAAAGAAAAACAAAATTAATGATTGCGTCTAATTCGCAATAAAAATGCCGCATGCGAGCAAATATGAGATGTAGGGGACAATTATAACAAATTAATAACGTACACTACCCTCGAAACTCGAGTGGAGATTTGCATTCAATGGCATTCTCGCTTTTGTTGGTTATAAACATTGCTAAAACAATCATAACCTTGTTCCTATAACATAACGTATATAATCGCGTATAACACTACACTGTACTTAAAACGTTTATCAACTAAACTAAACCTGAAGGGTCATCTAAAACAATTACGACAATTTCAACTCTATTTGATAGGTTTTAAAATTCAAAACATTTCGTCGCAGATTTAGAAATCACTTGAATATTAAAAGTCTTGGTAATTATTCAGGAATCCATCCATCATTAATCACACCGGAGGGTGGTAGGGAAATGCTGTAAAAATGATTGTTAGAGAGATAAATGGCATAAGACATGGCGGGTGACATTTATTCGCGGGTACACACGTGTGGTTTTATTTGATACACAAAAACGCGTATTGTTGTTTATTATTAGCGAGATTTATAACTAACATAATCCGATTACGGAGGGATGATTTTTGAATATTAATTAGGTGTTTATGGTATACAGCGTGAACGATTGAGAGATACATAAGAAGAAAGGGTTCGGTAAAAGCAAATTTTATCAACGTAGGAGTATTTGCAACATATAACCTGATAAAAAACACACATTTCATTGATTAACAATTACTTTTATTTCAATAGATCCGAGAAAAAAACTGTAATATTGTAAATAATAGCCAAGAATGGAAAGTGCTGGAAAACGCCTATGTGTAACAGGACATCCCGACAAAAAAACACCTTATGTATTAATTTGCTTAAAAACTAAAAATCTAAGTTAAATGTTACAATTGTAAAATTCTTAGTTTCGGCAATAAAGGCTTAATAATAATAATTTGTTGTAATAACCCAAAAACTACTGTTCTGATTTCAAAACTTCTCTCACCATTAAATTATGTTACCAATGAGTATAGGCTATGTTTTTTACTATTTTTTTAAATTCCATGCCGATAAACTGGCCAGTAACATCTAGATGTATTCCCAATCATCAAGATCTTAATGGAATTTTAAAAGTTTCTTTGTTAATTAATACATTCATTGCTAGGTTATCAGCGATATTGAAGTTCAAACAACTTTGTTTCACGAATCTTTTGCCGAACAATGAGTCTGTCAAATAAACCATTAAGCCTCGACAGAGATATATGAAGAGCCTTAACTTATAAAGAATCGAAACGCAATAAAAGTTCAATTAAAACTTACACGATATATCAAGCCACAATACGCTTTGATTTAACAAAGAATAATGGCCACAATTACACTGTCGCGAATGTATTATCGCCGCTGTTCGGTGTAATAAAATCGCGATCGTATGGGGTAATTATAATAATAAAAACGCTACAAAACTGTAACATATTAAACTATAATATTACAAAATGAACTTTAACAAAATTGTAATAAAGATCATTTTGTTTTAATGGTAAAGACTTTCGCACATCATATTAAAAATTGTCATTTAATGTCGTATTCTTTTCTATTAGGGTTGGTTTTTGATTAACATCTAAGGGTGACCTCTATGAATATATTAATTTGTAGTGCGTAGTATTGTGCTACAGTTTCTATTATTGTCGGTATTAATTGTCCAAGTTAGTCTGACAGTTACAAGCCGGGTTAATGGCGCTCAGTGGATCTGGATACAGAGGTTATTTACTCTATTGTTGTGTTGTTTTAGGATACATCGCTCAGGACCGAATATTTCTGAGTATATTAACTTCTTCTGAATGACCGAATGAAGTTGTGAGTGAATGAACGATTGTTTTAGACGAACATATCGTGGGGAATCGAAACTGATGGCGCGAGCGCGTAAATTATTAGATATCTCCCCCGTACACCCGCGCAAAAGTAACCTATGTGTTCTTCCAGACTTTCCTTTACATTAATGCCAAATTTAGCCGTTTAGGTTGGACCATAACAAACATCTATCCATCTAAACTTTCGCATTTATAACAATAATGAAATTAAAAGTTTTTGTTATAATATAATTTTAAGGAAAGTCAGATTTCTGTCGCCAAACAGTATGCTGTTGATCAAATGAGCTACGATAAAATGAGCTTTAATTCACCGTTAAAGTGATTATAATTGCAAAAGTTATCGCAAACTGTTACACATATTACAGATTTTAAATATAAAAAACAAATCTGTATACGTTTAAAAAATCAAATACTTTCTTTGACGGTTACGAAATAAAAATCGACGGCATTAAATTCAAAGAGCAAGTCGTCTCAGAATAAGGGTTCGGGGAAAATCCTTATTTGTATTCGCTCATTGATAAAAGTCGTTTTATTATTTTCTTTTCGTAACGTATGGGGGAGTAATCCCTCTGAGAACTGTATGGAGATTATTATCAGACCAAAATATGTTTGATAACCTCTAAATTGTTTATCATGATATTTTACTCTAGTTTTCGGTAATTTATAAGTATACTTAGAGTGTGGTGTTAATACAAGTCAAATTTAAATTGCTTTAGTCAGATTTTGAATTGAAAATTTCAGAATACTAAACTGTGTTTTTAGATTTACATTTTACTAGCTTTCGCGCACGACTCCGTCCGTGTGTAATAAAAAAACTAACTAGCCTATGTGTTCCTCCAGACTATCCTCTACATCCATGCCAAATTTAATCGAGATCCGTTCAGCAGTTTAAGCTACAAACTCTAACAAACATCTATCCATTTGCTTTGCATTTATAATATTAGTAAGATAAGATTATATCTTACTCAATACGATAAATAAGGTCATTGACCTATTGACATATTTGCGTAAATTACAAAAAGACACAAAAATATAATACCTCTAAGGCATTATTGTAGCGTACATTCAATGCTACAACTAACTAGCTATTTAAGCAACTATTCGACTTTAATTAATCTTGACATCAGCTTTGTGGTGGATTGGAACATCATTTATCACCATCAAAACCTGGTGCGGGAGGTTTAAAAACACCGACGGACACCGACAACTGTATACGTCATACTTCATCACAATACTGAACATGAGTGACAATGACAAGATCGTGTAGGTACAATCAGGAAATATGTTAGTGCGCCACGTTAAAAGTTACACTCTTCACATGAATTGTACAGTTAAACACATGCACAATTTCGACAGATCAGTTAAAACTGTTCATTTGAAGTGAGCGTATGTAGCAGGCTTTAAATACCGACAAAGCGACCCGGGCTTAAGTCAAACTAAACTACGATTGCTTATTAGCTCTCCCCGGACAATGTCTATATAGTACAAGAACCTTGTCATGTTTATTTACGTGTTTTTGCTTTTATGTTCATTTCTATGCCGTGTCTATGACACATTTAACTTTAAAATCAATATCCTTACAAACCAGTTGTCTAGTCTCATTATATGATACTAGCAGTTGCTCGCGACTTCGCCCGCGTGAAGTTCAAAAATATAGTATAATTTTTAAATCGGCCCAGTAGTTTTTGAATTATTTCAATACATACAAAAATACAAAAATTCAAATCTTTCCTCTTTATAATATTAGTATAGATATAGATCAATTTCAATATGTATAAAACTTGCCTTCTTAACATTGAAAAGTCTTTGGAAATCTACCGTACTCGGAGTGATTAAATGGACAATTGGACATTAATCAATTCCTTTAATGATCCTTAATTCCTTTAATATGAGATATCTGCACAAAAAGGTTGTTTATGTCAGTATGAAATAACTGAATTATTATTGAACTAATTTCTTCGCGTACTTGTTGGTATAATGAACAAGGAGTGTGTGGCGGTCCCATGAAATGTTTTCTATTTCCTTGGTCAAGAAACTAGTGTTTGTAAGTAAATAGGCCATTTACATGTTAAACCATATAAGTATTTTATCCTACTTTATAAAAGGTTTTTGTATCAAAAATGGTATTGAATAAAATTTCTGATTTATTAATACGAGTGGATATTTCTACGGACATTCTATAATAAAAGCGCAGAAAGGGTTTCAATTATTTGCCTACGGTACCTACTGATGGCGGCCGTCTGCGGGAATCGAACCCGGCGCACAATACACACATATAAATAATAACGTGCTCCCACCATTGTTGCGATCTTCGTACAAAATATATTTCCTTCGTGAACCACGTCCGAGGAAAATGGAGCAGAAAGCCGTTCAATCTACTACTAGCACTATAATGTATTCCTTTTTCAAAAATTTAAAAATAATTTCCCTGTCCATTTTATATTTTTTCGAGTTGTATCCCAGCGCTGGAT
>LD699455.1:8812920-8824125 GCA_003118335.3 Papilio memnon
TTTACATATACACCAAATCTTTAGTTTAATCAAGGTTTAAGAGTGTGACTGCAGTGCGACCGGGCCCGCCGCCGCGCGAGGCGGGCGTTTCCATTATTTTTCATCAGAATGCACCACGTTAATGGTCTCCAATGATAATTCGCATTGTGCCGGGAGCAGTCGGGTAGGGCAATCTCCATAATGTACGCATTGTGCCCGACCAGATTCATACTTATGGATTTTTTTAATGACATTATCCAATTAATTCAATTACTCCATGTCGCGAAATAGTAACTATATTTTTCGCGCGCTTGTATTTTTTACAATTTTCCACATCGATGCGTTTCCAAAATGATCGGAAATTTACTTATTTACATGTTCATGTAATTAAAATTTATCTCGATGTTTGATAAACTCGATGCTATGTCTCGATCTATATAATGTTATAGTTTTCTTTTTAAAATCGTATTATTAGATTTGCACTTTGTAGGTGCGCTTTTTTATCAATATTTTTTTTTAACTTTCTTGGGACAATCTCGATCGGAAACTTAGAATAGATGTTTTCGTCAATTAATTTGTTAAATTTCAATTTGTACGTACATTTTAATTACTTCTAACTTAAACAATAATAGATACAAATTAGTACTAAACAAAAACGCGTGGCAAATACATAAACCATTGCAAAGTATAGTTCTAAATTACTTCATAACTTGTATTGTGAATTGAATGTCTCCCTCATCGGCGGATTGTTTCCATTCTGTTGAAAAACAACAGAGAACAAATCGTACAATACATTGAATAGAATTATCTCTGTTGCCGCGTGCATCAGCAAACAAAGACAAAAAAAAGATTCTCGAAACCGCAATAAACATGTTAAATGTAAAGACAACGGTCCGTCTGTTACCGTTCATTTTAAAGACAAAAACAATAGAAGTTAGTGTCTTTTTTTCATAACCGTCTAATGTCGGTGAACCGTCCACAGATGACCGTTATTTTCTCAGAATATTATAAATCGTACTAATATTATAAATGCAAAGTTTAAATGGAAGTTTGTTAGAGTTTTTAGCATTAACTGCTGAACTGATCTCGACGAAATGCGGCATAGTAGGAGGATAGTCTGGAAGAACATAGGCTACTTACTTTTTTTAATTTCACGACGACGAAGTCACGGGCGAAAGCTAGTATGTTCTAATTTTACGAAAGATTACAGTAGTTTATCAACTTTATTGAGTTCCTTATTTTGTGTAGTTGATTAATTGACGCATTTTAAATCAAACAGAGGGAGTCTGTTGGTAATAAGTACCTGCGCTAAAAGTTTACAGCTCTCAAAGTACACGACACAACGTCCAAAACCACTCAGAAACACTGAGAAAATATTTAAAAAAGGAAAGAAAAACCTAGAGAACTTGTATTCTCAAATGTTCTAACTGTTGAAATAATAAGGCATTTCTGAGTATTACTCGTCTAAAAATACACTCAGCAGAAATATGATGTAAATAAAGTTTACGAAATCATATACTGCAGAACTAGCTACCCACTTTGCTTCGCCCGGGTGTCACAAAATATGCAAAATTTGAGAAAATTTTAGCACAGGCGTTCAGAAATACGCTGTTTATTTCTAATAATCTTAAATTGTAATGAAAAATTGCCTTTTTTATACAATAAGGTAGCAAACGAGCAAGCGGTCACGTAAATCCGCCGAAATGGCCAAGCGACCGCTGCCCATAGACATTCGCAATTGCAGATGCATTGCCTACCCTAAGTCGACGTAGGAGACGCACATAAAGAGGATGTAAATAAAAGATTACTAACATATGTGTCTTTAAGGATATTTCCTCTTTCTATGCGTCGCCTCCACCGTCAAATCCACTTTCCCATCCAATCCTTTCTTTATAAGAAAAGGGTGGAACGGGAAAGGGACTAAAGTTGGGTCTCCGGCACCACACTCATCAGTCGAAACGTGGAATTGCTCCCACTTCACGCCTGTCTTCTGTGTGGTCGTGGTATTGCACAGGGCGAGCCGACCCATTCATGCTAAGATGTTAAAGCGGGCTCTACCACTGTTACTTATTGATAAAATAGCTCTCTAATTGCGAAAGCATTTTTGAAATTCAAACAAGCAAATATTTCCTCTTTAATAAAGATCATAGTGAGAGTGGAGACTGTCAAACTACATTTTATAATAGAAGAATCATTAATGATTAATTTTGTTGAATTCCACACATGAGTATATTAAAATTGTTTCTCTTTAAATTAACTTCAGTGCGTTATTTGCGCGACCGAACTTTCTAATTAACTCGCGAGACAAAGGCGAGTGTGCGCCGCAGCGCCGCAGACAACACCGAGGGCGACAACAACCTACTATTGCTTCCTATTTAACTTACATTATTTTAAACTCAACAATCGAAAATCAACCTTAAAATTAACCACATAAAATTCAAATTCCAAACACTCGTTTCCCGAAAGGGTGAAGAAGTGCAACGTCTAATCATTTCAAATTAAATTCTAAAATTTATTTCATAAAGTCAATTTTGCAAGCGAGGCTCGACTCAAAGTTCCGTAGGGTTGTCACAAACAAGTTCATTATGCACTTAGACAATTAGTGTACGCCCGCGGCCGGCTGCGTCATTGTCAGCCCTGGGCCCTTCCGCTGTCGCGCCTTCCTCTTCCCCGGTACCTATTTGATTATGCTCATTAGGGGTTGAGACTTCGCCGAATGAATGACTTTTTCTCGGGCGTTGAAAAGATTTTCACACTACTACTCATTATTTATTCAGCTAGTTTGAAATATGTGCGTTGAGTCTTTAAATACACGCTCGTTGCTGGCTTATATTTCTAATTAAATCATACATAGCGCCCCAGATGACACCGACGGCGCGTATCACACTTTTCGCACTTATTTTCTTTCAACTAACATTAATATTAAAACTTGAATAGTTTTTACCATAACAAATGTGATTTTTTTATAAATAAGTTAAAACCACACTTATTTCTTGGACATTATTAACCTTAAAACAAACAAAATATGAAAAATATTTTGAAAAGTACAATAATATCGTCCTCATTTGTCTTAGAATTGAAAGTTGCATATTTTGGAATCATAGAAACCTTTTACCAAATTCTCACTATACATCGAACGGTATAACTCGCATCCAATAAACACGAAGTCAAGTAAAACGAAATATTGAACGCTATCCAAATACACGGTGGCTGCACATCCGTACATCGACACATCACTCGCTGTAAAATCCGGACACGACCGGCTCGCAATCCGGCCGCAGCCGGCGCAAACCGGACAAACCTGGTCGACGGATTAGCCGCGAAACCAATAAGCGTGGAACTGAGCTGTCTCGTCAATCATTTCATACACGAAAATACATAAACTACAAGTCAAAGTGTATTAATTAACCTAAGTTAGCAAACTGTAAAAAAACACAAGAAAACAAATACGTCTAAAGTTGCTAACTGACATAATATTATCTTCAAAGTCACATGCAAGCTTTGAAAATAAATTTTAATATAAAAAACACTTTATTAAAATGTAAAAGTCAATGTAACATTGACCACAAACATCGTACACACAAAAAAAAACTCGCCCGGTTTTCAACCGGTAATTGGACACTTAATGGTTACGATTAGCAAAACAAACAATCGCACTCGTGTTTCCCAAACCGCCCACAACCGGTGCGAACCGCCCTGAATCCGCTAATCTACCTCGTAATTGACGTCGATAAATCAAACGCCACGCCGCGGCACAAAGCTAGCGAAATTACCAGTTTTCACACGACTCCCGTTTAATCATTACGTGTTAGTTACAACGCGTGCTGACGTGCGTTCCCATTGTCGTACGTCAAGCGATTTTAACAACAGAAGTGTTGTTTAAATTACAATGTCTTCTTAACATATCACATTTTATTACACCTTAATTTGGTTTTGACCCTAATTTCTGACTTTTTCTAGAGCTTCCACTCGACATGTCAACCGTATAAGCCATAGTTAACACAATGTGATTGATGCGACAGCTTTTGTAGAATAAAAACTGACGAACTATATCTTGCTAATAAAAGCACAAAATGTTATTACACAAACATGTAACCACATTAATTAAATTGCTCTACCTAGTAGTTTATGTTCTCCGACGTGACGGAGCTAAGTCATCAATGGGCACGCACACCGTGGGCGCGCGCTGAAGCAAATTGCCAGTCGCTGCAGACTCAAGCGCTAAGTGTCGGCGACGAATTAGCCGCTTTGTCAACACACCTCTGTTGAGCGCTTTACAGGCTAATATAAATCAGACGCTAATTGCAGGGACTAATTAAAAAAAATAAATTCACTTCATAAAAGTTACCGCTATAGAATAAAAGGCTATATATTTAAGCTACCTTTTCACTGGCTGAGTGATCAGGGTGTGTCCAATTAATATATAAAGTCTAAAAGGTCCATATAATATGAAACTGTGACTGGTTCAGCTTTGGATAAATACGAGGTAGCATAAAGTGATATACGACTTACGTAAATTAAATTTATTTCTTGCTTATTAAGTATTTATTCGTACTGTCTATTTTTTGGAGCGTCGGTGGCTCAGGTGTTTAAGCACTTGACTTGTACATCTACAGGTCTTGAGTTCGAATCCCGCCACGTACCAATGTGATTTTTCAATTTTTCGAATTTCATATGTACATAATTTACCCGACGTTCTTACGGTGAAGGAAAACATCGTGATGCAACCTGCACATATCGGAGAAGAAAACAGAACATTCCTCTAGGGGGGTAACCGCCCCCCACCTCCTAGCCGTCACCTCGTATCCATGCGTGTTAAACTTGTATATATGTTTCAAAGAAAACATAATACTATGTTAAGTACAGAATTTACCAAGTATCCAACCGCCATCTTTGTTATCCAAGAATTTGTACTTTAATTCATCAATTTATTTAATTAAAAACAGTGAACAATCGCAGTTAACTCGTACAAATAGTACACATATTAAAATACGTTAAAGAAACAAAAACATATTCGGAAACAAAACTAATACGAACCATATCAGCCGTCGGGATCTTTAAATTAATACAAAGTTTACAAAACAGGAACCCCGTACTCGCCTTATCAAGATCGCTCCTTCTAAAAGAATTATGCACAAAAGGCGGGAAAACAAAGCACAAGTCGAGTACGGCTCGGTTCTCATGTAGGGCTGTTATCGAATGCCCACTCGATACAAGTGGCCCAGCGCTCGCATTCCTGTAATCGATATTATTTGTTAAAATATCGATTTGAATCGATTAATTCCGATTATTATAACTGGTTGTGATAGTAATAAAAATGTCTTTTATTAGGTTTTGACATAGTGGCCAATAGACATCCACACCAGAGGATCTGAAGATGCGTTGCCGTTGTCAGACGGTTTGGAAAATTTAATTTAGAAATTCAACGTAGGTAAATTATGTGGTCTATGGTTAACGACATATTATTTATTATTATTTATTTATTGAATTATATAAAAAACACAATTTAAACATATAAGCAAACATAGCCCCGCAAAACCATATAATTATAGACAGTAAAAATAATTCTCTGAGTTTGATGATTAAACTAAATAAGGAAATGTAAATTGCATGGACGACTAATTTTCATTGTTTTTTCTCAAGACGTCGCAGTCATTTTCCCGCGCACAGAGCAGGGCTCACAAGACGAGGCCGGGCGCGGGCGCAGTGGCCGCAGCAAATCGAATCAGCCGCCTAATTGAGCGCTAATTCGCGCCAACACCCGTGGGAGCCGATCGCCGCGGGCTACCGGACATATTACTAGGGTGACCATTATTTTTTTATATTTTTTTCACTACCCAAAATAAAGTAAAAAATCTGATTGATACAGTTACAATCGAATAATATATTACTTTCTTAATTTTTTTGATCCGTTTTCCGAAAATAAATTAATAATAAAATATTTACCGTTTACAATTTATAGAAAGAAAGTTTAAATAAGTTAAATTAAAAAAATAAAGATAAATTAATCACATTTGGAAAAAATGCAAAGTTTTGGGACTATCCCAGTTTGTGTTTGCGCATGTTGACCACAGCCGCGCTGGCTCCCTCTAGCGTCGCTGCCAAAACATCACCCCATGAGAAACCGCGCCACTCCACACTCGAAGATATAATCGCGCTGTTTTGTTATTTGCTCTTTGAATTCGGAACGCCGATTGTTTTCTCTATGGCCAGTAATGTTTTTTAAAAAAAGTTTTTTTTTCGAATGCCTCTGAAGTGTTTTGCGAGTGGCCAGGATATTGAGAACCACTCGGTATTTAATATTAGTTCTGTAGAGCGTTAATAAAAGATTGTGAGAGAGGTACATTTTTTGACTTTTTCACGTTTTTTTTCTTTTGAATTGAATATGAAATAACTCGCGCTATATTAATAGCAGTTAAATATGAATAAGAATCAATATAATGAATTTATTTATCGTGTTTTTATAACATCATATTCATCAGTCTACTTAAATTACTATGTTCTAGGATGGACTAAATTTAAATTAATTAAGTCTATCAATTAATTTTTTAACATAAATATGTAAAAGGCTTATCTGAAAATACGTGAAACGGAAAAGAAAACGTGAAATGAAATGAGTGGGAATTCAGTTACGACACAGTGATACAGCGTCTCGATAAGCAGGCAGCTCCGCGTTTACATATTTTGTAAGTTAGTAATGATTTTACAATTCAAAATACATTTTAGTTGATAGTCCTAGTAGACTTTACAACCAAATAAATATGATTAGCGCCTTTTAAAATTAAATAGCAAATATTCAATACTGATTAAAGTCGATGCAACTACAAAAAATGGTTTAAAAGTTATTTAAGAACTTAATGATTTGTGAACTTTAACATTCTTTTTAAGCAGAATCCGCCATAACACTTGTTATAATTAAAAATCTTACGTCAAAGGATTTCTTTTGAATGTAGAAAGAGCGAACGACCCCGCAATACATTGTTAGGAGAATTTTACAAAGAAAATTCGCTTCCACAATCCACAAGACGCGGACCGTGAGTTCACAAAATGGAGGGAAACTGCAAGACTGGCTCCGTCTGAACAGAGAAATGCATTATCTAATCGCCTTTGAGAACTGTCTTGCATTCCCGAGTGCTTTTGTTTCGATTTTCTTAAGACAGGCTACGCTGTTTAAAATGAAAACCACAGTGAATATAATATGTATAAAACATAGAAATTTCTTTGATAAATAGAATTATATATTTAAGTCTTTGATTATTTTAATTAACAGTCAAATAAAAAAACATTTTATCATAAATCTGTTGTTAAAATAAACAGTTTTGTAAACATTTAAAAATGGAACTTGAATCCGTTATTCATTTGAAAGTTAACCTAAAATCTTTCACGTATTCAATGTAATTCTAAATTCAAAATTCGAACTCTAAAATGTTTATGGTAAGAAAAATCGTATGTTCATTTAATACGGTTGTGTCAACAATGGCCGCTTTCAGCGGGCGGATGCAGGCTTTTTGACAAATGGCCGGCCACGATTTGTCTCGTGTAGGGCGGTTTTGTCATAGAGTAAATACACAGGAGATTATCAAGAAGAATGTAATAAAAATAACTAGTGAACATAAAAGTTTCACATTGCTTTATGGGGTTTATTTTAGCAAATTCCTAGCTAGTCGACTATAAGGTTAGATATGTTAAAAAAATGATCCTTTCTTTGACTAACATATACAAGAAACTGAATTGACTAACATAATTACCAGAAATCATGATTTTTTACATAACTTTCTTTAACAAAATCATTAACACCAAAATAATTGTATTTTACATCTGAAACAAACCAATTGAATTATTAAAACAGTGTCATATCTGTTCAATACATACTCTATGTCAGCGTAGCAATGGTCATGAAAAGGATGTTATGATATTATGTCATTTTTTCCCAGCACAATACGTCCCTGTCTCCTTGTGCTTCCCGCCATTTCCTTCGCCTAATGCCGTCCGCGTTATAATGCCATAATACCGCACCGCTATAATGGACCGAGTATTCATTGAAGCTTTCCGTATATTAAAAGTATACAATGAGTTTAGAGATATTCGACGTGCAAGTTTATTAACTGGTTGTAAAAACCGCGAAAACTTGTTGGAGTTGTTAGTAGTCGTTTCTTAGTAATCGTGCTTTCAATATTTCTAATGAATTAATTATATTAGTAATACAGTTACATGGTTACATTTGTATTTTATTAAGCTGTAAAAACTTCATCAAGTCACAATCAACTTGAAAGCCAATCTAATTCAGTCTATCACTTAAAGCGAATGGAGACAAAGTTGCTATTTCAAACCCCTTTATTGACCACAGTCACTTTCTTACATTATAATACGAACGACAAATATTGGCCTTTGAGAATTTTAAAATAAAAATGCAAATAAAGTCTAAATAAAATAATTGTCTAAAAATTTTATTGCATTTTTAATGCGAAGTTGGTCTGTCTGCAGCAAGATTCAATTTCTACTCATTATTTTTATAGTATAAGGTGACAAACCAGCAAGCGGTTACCGGAATTCGCCAAAGCGAAACCACATTTGTAGGTGGGTTTCCCCTTCTTTAACTGCCGAGTAGTGGACAGATCCAGTCTCATCCCCCGCCAATTCTACTATCTTAAAGGCCAATTTCGATTAAACTTACTGTATTCAATTTTCGTTTTTAGACAATATTGAGATTTGCGTCAATGAAATAAATGTTACTTTGTTAGTCAATGTTTTGAATAGTTAAATAATTTATTCTAACATAAAATGTTTTGAGGTATTGGCTATCGAATAAAAGGAACTATAAAAATTACACAATTCTAACAACTATTAGTAAATATTTTCAGTTTTTGTTAAAAGGTTTTTTACGACTGTAACTTCATAGACTATCTGACCTTACAGCTACGACATTAGGCAGATAATAAACAAAACTTTCTATAAGTAATCCACTAAATATGACATCTCTAGTTTTACTGCTTTTATAACTTTAGCGTTAAATAAGGATTTATTAAATCCCTACCACTCTACATCCCCCATCATGACAAAAAGCCATGAAAAAAACATAATCACATCGATTAGCATAAAATAAATATAAACGGCAATTTGTCTGAAACGCCCGCCTTATGAAGTTACCAGATAAACATTAATGTCACTGAGAGATTGTTAACTTAGTCAGTTTCTGTTAATACTGGATGAATTATAAACAACCAGCAAATGCAGAATGAATTATTATTAATTAGACTAACAGATATTCTAATTATAATATAATACAAACAGGTTTTTTTATACCTATAACAATTACAGATTCATAGTTAATATTAATTGTTAAACAACACAAGTTATTTAATTAAAAAGTTCACTTCAGTTTTAAACTGTAAAACAGTTATATCTCAAGTCGTGATTTTTACAGTTAAATATCCTAAATGACGAACTTCACTATCTATCAGTAACATATAAATATCCCTTCATAATGTCCCTAAATGCGTCGCACAATGACAGCGCTCGCGAAACGGACAAAATGAATTGTGTACGGAAACATATTAGTGAGGTGAAATGATACGGAACTTATGTCTCTGAGTGGCTGCATTACTTTATGTGTTTACCCCGGTCTGTCCAATCCCCCGCGGAGCTGGGGTGGTGTGCATTAATGGGGGAATCACTTGCGGAACGACTTATCTTACTTAAATTATAGAAATAATAAAATATCGAACAACGTTCTTATGCCTAGTTAGGCCAGTAGTTTAGTTAGTTACTTAATTGCTAGCTACTCGACTAAATTACTAATCTGCTGTAAATTAGGCATTAAGTTCAGTTTTAAATTATAACAAAATTACAGTCTTATAGACATAAATATATTATTAGTTCCAGCTTTGGGTTAACATTATCGTTTTCCCTTAAGTAAATATATCGTAGAATTCTTTAGATATTGACAACAGATATTCTAGGTTAAGCTATTCGTTTACACTTGCTTAGATTTTTTCTTTGACTTATTTTAAATTTTTTCGGAATACAATAAAAATTTCAAGTTATTATAAAAGTTAACTTAGTTGTGTTTATAACATCAGTAATCAATAACAAGGAAATCAATCGGGTGAACATTGCACCCCCTCCCTATAACTCTTTATCGAACCAACAAACAAACGAACACAATTAATTTAACGCCTCCGCCCCCCACAGCAGATGTTCAAACAGACAGAATCAACACTAATTCTATCAATCACAAATCCATTAACGAATATTCTTCAATTAGCCCATCAAATTATTTTATTTCACGCCCTACACGATTGTCGTAAATTCTAAAAGCGTGCGCACACCTGAAACTACACTATCGCACAACTTTTTAGTCTTACTTTGATTCGTATGAGCTTATATAGAGGTGCGAATACTCGATTTTTACTTGTGCAACTAAACAGTTGAATTGGCTGCGAAACAAACGATAATCGCACAACAGTTATGCGATAGTTTAGTCAAAGGTGTGCGCTCGCTCTTGTTACAATGTAACAATTGTATTTTTACAATTCATTGCGCATTCACGAATCATTAGCCTTCATTGACTGTTACGTGATTTTGTAACATTTGTTAAATTGTTTATTTACATACAAGTTATAAAAATATTTTTATTTACCAGCAAACACTCTGGAAATAGTTTAGCTTAAGCGTCTCCCCACTTCAACCTTCATCATCAACAACTTACCCTTGTCCCTACGGAGTTGGTACAGTATGTGCTGCTCTTCCATTCATTTCTATCAGCTGTCATGTCTGAATCCACTCCCTTAAACACATCCTCTTTCACACAATCCATCCATACGTTCTTCGGTCTTCCTCTACCGTTGTAATCATCCACATTCAATCTTAATTTCACTCACACCCGCTCTGTTCCTTACCTTAAAATTTGCAGTAACCTTTTTAAATGAAATACTTCTTTCCTTAATCCATTTAATGTGACATGAAGTTAGTTTTTAGCCGCGACGTTTCTTCGTATATAACATCATTCAACTTTTACCATCCACATCTGTTCAGAAGTATTTAAAAACACACGTGGAAAATTAAAAAAAAACGACGCGTAGCCGCATCTGTGTATTGTGATCAAAAAAGGCTTTGCAAATAAATCCGCTATATGCTTGACACGTCCTTTCAGAAGTCGGAAAGCGAGGAGGGAAGTTGTTAGGCGCTCGACAAACGCGCAAAAATACCCCGTAACGGGCAAAGTTG
>LD699455.1:8828231-8838449 GCA_003118335.3 Papilio memnon
CGAATCATCGCCAACGCTCGAGTTCTCAGGAAATGACGCGGTCCGACTGCAGATTTGCAGACATACGTTGTGATTTTTTTAAATCTCTTTAGTTTCAAAAACAATGATATTTCAAGCAAAACTGAATTAAATCTGTAATGAAAAATGTTTCTACTAACATTGGAAGAAAAGTGAAGAAGAAAATTGCGCTGTTATGACACTTAACTATCAATTACTGGTACACTTACCTTAATCCTAAAGTTTTAATGCAACATACAAATGCCAACATTAATTTATTATTCATCATCATCACCAGCTCACTATACGTCCCCACTGAGGGGTTCGGAGCCTACCCTAAAGTTAGGGTGACTAGGCCATAGTCAACCACGCTGGCCAAGTGCGGGTTGGTTGACTTCACATATATCTTTGAATTTCTTCGCCGATATGTGCAGGTTGCATCACGATGTTTTCCTTCTCCGTAAGAACGTCGGGTAAATTATTATTATGTACATATGAAAATTTGAAAAATCGAATCACATTGGTACATGGCGGCGGGATTCAAACACAAGATTTGTAGATTACAAGTCAAGTGTTTAAAAAACTCAGCCACCGACGCTCTAATTATTTTAATTTATTATTACTAAGTAATAATTTTTAAAAATCAATTTTGAATAAAATTAAACGTTTAACAAATTCGAGTTAAGCAAAAACTCTACAACGAACGATACTCGCTTTTGGTTTAGATTTCGTCCTGCATTCAATACATAGGTAAGTAATAAACCTTTTTATACATTGTTTTGATCTTTATTGTATAAAGAAACACGCATACAGAGCACTTCAGTTGGCACGTCGGGCAGAAAAGTACTCTCATTCCCGATGTCCCAAATTAAATTACATGTAGAGTCAATCTAATAATTAATACAAATACAGTATTGAGTAATGACTTATTATAAATAGGTATTCTTCTTCTGTACTTATGTTTTGGTTAATTGTATTTTAAAATAAACACTTTCACAAAACAACCGTGTACAGAAACCATGCTGGTTAAAAACAACTTTGGATAACGTAGTTATTTAACCCTGCTATGAATTATGTAAGGGTGAGTGAATATAACAAATGCATCTAAAAGTCTATTGACCAAAAAAAAAAGTAAATTTATTGAACACCAAACGGATAATGATATGAAATTCTGGTGACGTCACCGGGCACGTAATGTAAGTCCTGATAAGCCTTCACCATCATCTGCTGGTTGACGACAGCGAAGGGCCTCGGGGAAATACTCTCTATAGATGGTAAAGGCCTTAAATCTAAACTAGGTAGGGCCTCCTCCTTTGGTCTGATTGAAGTCGGCACAAACGACGTCTGAGAAATCGTCGGTACAGGATAACTGATCATATTGTTATACATAAACTGATGTTCAGTGTAATTCACTGGGATTTGATAGTTTTGATCAGGTCTTGGTTCTATCTCAACGAACGCCTCTCTACTGTAGATAGCAGGATTAGTATACGTTGTGTCTAATCGGTTCTTCCTGCGCGGGCGGTACTTGTAGTCTGGGTAGTCATGCATGTGTTTCAACCTCAATCTTTTTGCTTCATCTATGAACGGTCTCTTCTCTGTCTCGTCCAAACTCTTCCATTCAAGACCGAGTCTCTTCGATATCTCGGAGTTGTGCAGTTTCGGATTCATCATGGATATCTTCTTCCTCTGCAGTCTTGACCACACCATGAATGCGTTCATTGGTCTCTTTATGTGGTAAGGATTTGTGTTTCTCGACATTTTCTGCGTTGGTTTCGCAGTTTGGATGTCTATTGGGTACGCCATGAATTTGCTCCTATTTTTCTTGCTATATCTTCTTAGTAACTTTCATCTTGTGTTTGAGATAAAATTGGGTCTTTGATATAATCTTCTTTCTTGTGTACGTACATTTCAACACTACAGAACCATTTGTAACATACGATTGTTTATAGTCGGTTTGTGATAACTTTCGCTTTCAACATAGCATTTATGTCAATAGCTCGCGTAAGCTTAACCGGGCACTGGCAAGTTTGCACTGATCACCAGTTCGAAGCCAACTAAATCTGACCGCTGTCATTAGGCCAACAAAGGCCGCACCACAATAGCAATGACAATTTTCCACGTATTATCTGCCGCTGAATAAAGAGCGGCGACAATGCAGTGATTGCTCACAAATTGTCAAATGATACTGTCGTATGTTTTGTGCGAGGCGCGCCCGCTCTGTGCTCTATTAAAAAGAAGTGGTGCGTACGGTCTGCAGACGAACTCTCGATACATGTCAATGTATAGACAGGACATGACGCTTAAATTCATGAGAAACATTCAATCTTGTGCTTTATTGAGGACTAGCTTTCGCCCGTGACTCCGTCCGCGTGGAATTAAAAAAAAGTGAGTAGCCTATATGTTCTTCCAGACTATCCTCTACACCTATGCCAAATTTCATCGAAATCCGTTCTGCTTTTTAGGCTACAAACTCTATCAAACATCCATCCATTTAAACTTTCACATTTATAATATTAGTATGAATATTATATTCAGGATATAGACAAGATAGCAGAAAAATTGGAATACAAGAAACACTCTGTAACTTTCCAGTTTCATTTTGACATTTTGTTCCGGAGAGATTTTTTCTAATTGTTGCTGGTTTTTGTCGTTTACCGAATTGTTCGTATCGCATTTATTTAACGATTCATTTTCCTTCTGTCCTGCACGACTCGTGTCGTAACACCAATGATTAATAGATGTCGCGTTGTTTAGGAACATGGGTTTTTAATAAAAACGTTCATACAATTTCAAATGCGTAAATTGTAGACAACAGAGGAAAGCTAACGAACGTGACCTTATCTTTTTACATATCTGCCTTCATCTGTATTTAACACAAGTTTAACTGTGTTAAATACAGATGTTAAATACAGTCGTGAAATGTGTTTATCAAATTGTTATTATGAACATTGGTTGTACAAAGTTCGGTGTTGAAGCATTTATAATACCATGCTAAATAGAAGGCCTATTTTCGAAACAATTGAACCGATTTTGGCGGGACTTTGACGGGACGGTAACTAATGCACGCGGGATCTTCTTTTAATACCGCGGTGACGAAGTCGCGGGTCAATTGCTAGTCTTATGCATAATATTTCCTATCTCTGTCGACTTTCGATCTATGAGAAATATTTACAGCGAAGTATACAAATTTCTGCAATATGATAAAACTATAAAAGTACTTCCTTTATCGATAACTTTAGACGTTATTTCTTATCTTTGAAGTCGTCAATTGAATGCTTTATTTACAGTTTATTTCGCAATAGAAATATATTACATTGCGATGATCTAGCATTGTGCGGTAATGGAGGCAAGGTGTGGCTTAATCCCGCCGTAACGCATTGAAGGCAGCTGCTCGATTTGCCAACAAACAGATCAATAGATCGAGTCCAACTCGACCGGACAATGCACAATCGAGAATATAGAATTGCGTAAAGTTATCTATTTGTGACTACTGGCGTTTGGGTACGGATAGGTAGGGCAACCGCCCAGGGCGCCGGACATAATGAGCGTCTTTTTTGTATGGATTTGTGTTGCAGTTAGGAGGCGTTATAGAAATCTCGCCCAGGGCACCGGTAATACTAACATCAGCTCTGTTTGTGACCGTAACCGTTACCGTTGAAAATTTGGAGAATTTTACAAAGAATTCCGTGTCTATTAATATATATTTATCATAATTATCTATATAATAACAACTACATTAATTCCCATTTTATATACGTGAGGGACCTCTATCTAAGTATTGTAAGTAATGTTGATTTTTGAACGTACTGGCGACATCTATCAACGGATTTTAGGTTTATTGCAAAAAAAAATTATTTAACTATGTTTTTTACATTTATCAAGAAAAACACATATCCAACTATTTAATTTAATTTAAGCTTAAAAAGGTTAAATTAAATTGAATCGATTGATATTTTTAGAAACATTAAAAAAATAATTTATTAATTTATAAAAGCGACATCTAGTTTATTACAATAATATCAAAACGAACGACCTCACCCCTATTCGTTGAAAATAATGTCAAACGTACTGCTAGATGGCACTTCTTTGTTCATTTATAAGGTTCGCCCACTAGATGGCTATAGTTGCAATAAATATGTAAAATGATGACTTTTTCAAATGCTTTGGTTTTTGGTTTACAGAAGCGGCGGAAGTACATTATCAAAGAAGAATTTTGAAGATCAGCAGCAAAAAACCAACAATACGCGGTGATTTTAAAATAAGTATGGGATTGTCAATTTTTTATAGTAAAAATGAAAAACCAAAAAATAGTAACAATAGAACGTTATTACCCATTGAAAATTTTTTTGTATTAAAAAAAAGCCAACATCACGCGGTGTTCCCAGGCGGTCACCCATCCAAGTACTGACCGCGCCCGACGATGCTTAACTTCGGTGATCGGACGAGAACCGGTGTGTTCAACGTGGTATGGACGTTGCCGATAGCGTTTCTTAATTTAAGTATCGGATATTGCTTTTATTGTAATTTTGATAAAAAAAAAACACAAAAGAAAAGAACATATTTATATCGATTGAAAAAGTTTTCATTCTTTAAAAAAAAAAAAAACAAATGAATCTTGATTTATATATGCTAAGAATAGACACTGCTACTGCACAGAGAGATTTCCTATAATAAATTTAAAACATAATATATGAGAGTTACGTCTCTTTTTAATTTAAAGAAACATTTAAATGCATAAAGAAATGACACTCGTTTCCAAATGATAAACACCGTGAAATTTATGTCACAAGTCGTAAAACTGGTGCAAGCCCACCTCGACAAGGGGCCACTTTGTAAATCACTGGAGACATAAAGGGGGTATTTAAGCTGCCATATTTATGAAAATAAGATCCTATAAAGCTATAATAGAAGATACAAAAAGCTACCGCTCGGTGGCGTCGCGAGGGAACTGTCCGCGACGCTTACACTTCACGATACGATACGTCGTATGCCTTCAGTTCAGTATCACTGAAAAATTATATTAATTATAAGAGGAAACGAACACGAAACTACAATTGAACGATTTGAATGTTGGTTTGTTAATTATGTCTTATTTATAATCATTGCTTAAATTTACACAAGAGGGCAATTTAAATATTTGTATGTATTGAAAATAAGGTATGAAAATTCATTTTGATATCCACAATAATGTGAACAAACAAAATTGCATTATTGTAAATCTTAAAGTGTATGAAAATATTGAATGGATCGTGCAGTGTAAAGGGACCTTAAGTCTTAACTTATTGTTATTGCGGATTTTAAGCCTCAGTTTTATGTTTGATATCGTCGTCCGCGGCGCTCGCCCACCTATTTATGTTTATATAGATTTATTATACACTTGGTAAGAAAATGGCGGCGAATCGTATACAATGATGTTACAAGACATAAATAAGGTGAAAAATCTTACTTGTTATCATTACAATATTTCTGTATGGAAATATATAACAATTTTATAATGAAACTGCTGTTGCCTTGCGGCTTCATCCGCATCAAATTACAAAAAAAAATATTTCATTGTTTACCTACATTTGTCAATTTATCAATGGCAAATGTCAAAATGACACGACATGACGACAACCATAGCAATATTGCTTCCTTGATGTTGGCAGCAACTTATTGTCTCTTTCCCACATTAGAGTTTTTATCCAAAATATTTACCCCTTAAGTATAATGGCGAGAAAATATATAGACTAAAGCGTGACGTAAGTGTAGGGCTTTTTATTAAAAAAAAAACAATTATTCAAAAATATGTTGTAATTGCTGACATCTTAGGCAACAAAGAAGTGTGTGTTTACGCTTTATTATATTAGTATGGATTTAAAAAGTGATTACAACACTTTCCGTTCCGTTAAATATCGCTGTAAAACTAAACATTTGTTTTAACATTTAAATGAGAAATTGGTCCAATAAGATTGTAAACCGCATTTGGATTTATTCATATTATTGTTATTGTAGCTATAAAGGCACTTAAATATCGTGCAAAATTGCCTAAAAACTTATAATTCACTTAAAATATTTCGGTTATACAATAATGCAAATTATTATATATTCAGAGCACACGACTCGGCAACAAACAAATAAACACAAATGCGAACGAATAGAATGGAGTGAAATGTTATTCCACACCCTGTATAATAAAAATGTCTCTTGTGCTCTATAAGAATTGTACATTGCATGAAGTAACTGAAGATATATCGCGAGATTTTCGATACTGGGAACGAATATTAAACAATGCAATCAAGTGTTTTAAAAATAAGCTCCCCTAGATATTAGTTTTAATAAAAAACGTAATATGTACTTTTTACTAACGTTAAATAATAAACTATCAATTCTTAAATCTATACTAATATAATAAAGCGTAAACACACACTTCTTTGTTGCCTAAGATGTCAGCAATTACAGTATATTTTTGAATAATTATTTTTTTAATAAAAAGCCCTACACTTATGTCACGCTTTGGGCTATATATTTTCACGCCATTAAACTTAGGGGGTAAAAATTTTGGATAAAAACCCTAATGTGGGAAAGAGACCTTAAGTTGCTGCCAACATCAAGGAAGCAAGGTAGCCATGGTTTGTCATCATGTCATGTCAGTTTGACATTTGCAATTGATAATTTGACAAATGTAGGTAAACAATGAAATAACATTTTTATAATTTTCACGCGTATGAAGCCGCAAGTGAACAGCTAGTAATGAATAAATGCTAGCCAAATAATGCGTAGGAATGGTATCATTTCGAAAAATTATATTTTTTTATCGAATCTTGTATTGAAATTCGTTAATACGCCTCCTTCTTCCATTTTACACCAAAATATCCGCTCATACTTTCAATAAACTACTACTGTACTAACTGCTACTAATGTAAACAATACGAATATCTTTAGACTTATCTCTGAGATGAAACTGTGGTGTATATCATGTATTCCGCGGGTCTCCTTTATGTCGGCATTGATAGGATATTTTATTTCCTACCCGTTCAATAGCAGGCGCCGTGTGGGAGACCCTTTGTGTCTCCGTTACATTTACATGTAACATATAAAAATATTCACTACAATACTATTAATAAGGTGTAAAAATTTTCATTACTCAATATCGAAATGTTTAGTTCGAACCGATTATGGAAACTTTTTTTCTTGTGACTAGCTGTTGCACGCGATTTAGTCCGCGTGAAAATAAAAGTATATGTTACTCAGTTACAACATAGTTTTTAATGGTGCAAGAATTTTTGAACTTGGTGGTAGTCTTTAAGTTATTTCAATACATACAAAAAACCCTAAAATACAAATCATCCCTGTTTATAATATTAGTATGGAATTATAGTTTATTCAGGTAAGTATGGATTATTAATTAACTACAAATGAATACATGTATCAAACTTCAATATTAAGTTCCTAATAATGCCAAATTGTTAGGAAGAGGTTTGTCTGCAGCATTGTATAGTGTATCGTGTTCACACCAAACAATGTGCGATGTCCCCTCTACGCTGTAGGCGCTACACGGCACATATTGTAGCCGCGAGCTACGATGCTACGTGATGTGCCGCTACGGCTCAAATTCACGTATAAAAGACGACAAACCGAACAAAACCGAGCGGATATTTTGGTATTATTATTAGATAGTTGGGAGTTATTTAGTAAGTTGTTATATTAATTACGATATGTACAGTTCAGTATCTTACTCTTAACATAGATAAAGAAAACTAAAAATATACAGTAAAAGTATGTAACATAGATGTTGCTTGCGACTTCGAATTAAGAAAACAATAAAAAACATAGCCTATGTTACTCACTGATAACGTATATTTTTAAAGGTGTAAGATTTTTATAAATCGGCCCAGTAGTTTTTAAGTTATTCCAATACATACAAAAATACAAATCTTTCCTTTTTATAATATTAGCAAGTACTAACTAACTACACTTAGAACAAATGATTGATAGATTCATAAGCATTAGTTATCGCATGCAAAATTCATCTATTTTAATATAAATGAAAACAAAATATCGTTTGTTTTCATTTCCATTAAATTCATAATTAGTTGATATTACAATATAATTAAGGTATCGTAAATACGGTTAGTGGTGCGGACGTTCAGCAAAAGCGGTGCAGAGAGTGGCGAGTTGCCGGCGGCGAGGCAGCCAGCCGGCAAAAGGCCGCATAACGCGATATTGTCACGCCACCGGATTGTTTCATGTATACTCACAGACATAAATACAAGCAATTAATATGTTTGCATATTTTTAAAAGTCCCGCTAAATAATAAAATTCACAAGATTTTTAGACAATTATTTACAAGCAGAGTCAGAGACAGAAGGGCTTGGTAGAGCCGAGGACACGCTCTTTACTTTGCCTTAGTCTGCAAATAGCTCGAAACAACCGAATTTAAAAAAAATCTTTCTTTAACACTACAATTATAAGAAAAAATGAAATAAACCGATATGTAAAAAATATGCAATGTGAGCACATACGTAACCAAAATAACAAGCAATTCGTTTTCTTATTAATTTCTTATACAGTAATTTGAAACAAGAATACCATCACATTATTTTTCTCATATGATAAGATTAAAATCATATCATACTAATATTATAAATGTTTAGATGGATGGATGGATGTTTGTTACCGTTTGTAGCCTAAACGGCTGAACGGATTTTGATGAAATTTGGTATAAATGTAGAGGATAGTCTGGAAGAACACATAGGCAATTCACTTTTGTTTTTTTTTATATCACGCGGACGGAGTCGCGGGCGAAAGCTAGTGTTTAATAAAAGGATAAGGCTTTTGCTGGCGACTGTACCACGCACCGAGGTAACTGAATCACCGGCGAGGTTCTATTTCAATTTGACGCGCACCCGCCAGCCGCCAGACAAGCGGCCGGCGACACTGCCTGCACACAACATTTTTGTGTCAACCGACGAGGTTATGTTGATTGTAATTTGATAGCTAAAGCAGAAACATATTGAGTAAACAATATTGACATAAATGTCATAATTCCTTACAACAAAGTTTCGCAGATTTAAACATTTTTGCTTCCATACACAGGGAGAAGCGCCACCGCAACTAAAATCCATGTCACCAACAACGAAGAGAAAATTAAAATGTAAGTTTAAATGTAAAATAATGTAAATGGTAAAGTAACAAACGGAACGACAAAGGCTCTGACGAATCAGATGTCAGGGGTGAACGACAGGGAGGCATAGCGCCTCCCATAAAAAAAAGAAACTAATTTGAAATTTTACAAACGAAAAATCGGTTAGTTAACACCACGTTTTGTACCGTAACAATTAAAAATGTTGATCACACTTTTACTAAGTCATTTTTTTATGGCATAAGGTGGCAAAGATACCAAATTAGTATATTAGAGGAAGTTTGAGAGTAGCCCCAGTGGTTGAGAAAATAAGGAGTAAAAGGCTAGCGTGGTATGGGCATGTTATGAGAAGGGATGAATCGCATGTAACAAGAAGGACGTTAGTTATGAATATAGAGGGGTACATCAGTCGAGGTAGACCTAGAAAGTGGATGGATTGCGTGAAAATTGACATAATCAAGAAGGGAGTGATGACCGAGATGACGGATGACAGAGTTATGGAGGACGAAAACCCGGTGCGCCGACCCTACGGGAATAGGATAAGGAGGAGAAGATGATGATGGCATAAGGTGGCAAAGGATGGGACGAATTAGGTGAAATAGCGAAGTGACTACCCATTGACTACAATTACAGCCGCGTTGCCTACCTATCGTAAGAGAAGGGATACACAGAAAAGGGACATTCTTCTTCCTATAATACCCAAATTCAAAGGGTTTATGGCTTCTTAGCATAAATGTTTCATACCAAATTTACGTTAAAGTTTATCCAAAATTATCATTGTACTGCGAGTAAGTAATGTATCAAATACTAGGGTTAGTATTATCTATATCTTATTTATTACTAGTTTTCGCCCATGACTTTGTCAGCGTGAAATAAAAAAAAATATAAGGAGTAGCATACATACTCGTAAATATAGCAACTTTTATAGAGATCCATTCATCAGTTTAGGCTACAAATTTTAACAAATATCCATCCTTCAAAAGTTCGCATCTATACTAATATAATAAAGCGTAAGCACACGCTTCTTTGTTGCCTAAGATGTCAGCAATCACAGCATATTTTTGAATAATTCTTTTTTTAACAAAAAGCCCTA
>LD699455.1:8857354-8890191 GCA_003118335.3 Papilio memnon
AATAAAACGTGTTTTCAATAAATAAGATAATTTAGGGTGAAAGCAAAATGCGGGAGGGCTTGGGGTGTTGAATGAGCTAATTACGGCGCCAAACGAAAGAAAACGCGAAGAAAAGCTGAGAAAACTCAAGGAAAACAAGAAAACTCTGGTCCACAGCCAGAGTTGGACTTGGTTTAATTGAAAATAGATATGTTTAATTTAGTACATTAATATCTTCTAATCGTTAGTGACAAATAAAATTTAATGTAAAAGCTGTTTTATTTATGAATAGCATTTTCATAAGGAAATGTGTACGAGTTAGATATATTTATATGCGAATTTTGTGCATATTACTACAGAGATTTTTAATAAGTCTCCGTCAGGTTAACTTGGTAACCTTAATTATCATTCGTTAATCATCTTATTAATTAGTAAATTGAACAATAGTTAAATAGTTATTATACAACATTGTTTCTATATATGAAAATATTGTTGTGCTCCTTCCTTACATGATTATTTTTCACTAATGTTGTTTATACAATTAAAAAAGGATGTAGAATCCGTCCCTGGGCACAGGAAAGCGTCCGCGCCCCAGCTGAATGGTCCGCTAACAAACTCTTTCAGAAAAATACAATAATTACTTTAAGCGGAATAAAAACCGCTTTCTTCGAGCGGACAGAAGGGTCCTAATTTTCACCTTCAAGCATTTATATTTTTGATAGACGGAGAATGATATTTCCTTTGCTTCTGTTAACTAACGTAATGAATTCTTTGTCCATCAATTTTATTCTCGATTTTTAAACCAATAACTCTCTGAAATAATTAATAACTTTTTAAGTCTAACTTTAGATTTACTGCTCTCATATCAGTGGTTTATAATGAGGTGCGGCTCCCGCGGCCGCGTTCAAGATTAATTCATTACACAGCTTGTTGCGAACGCGACTTAAGCCATTAAACTGTGCTCAAACTTCACACGATGCGGTTACATTGAACTAAACAGTATCACACTGGATGTGGCTATGATGAATGTAAGTAACGAATAGCCAATATTACTAATGTCAACAAAGCGAAAGTTTAGATGGATGGATGTTTGTAAGAGTTTTTAGCCTAAACGGCTGAACGGTTCTGGATGAAATTTGGCATAGATGTAGAGCATAGTCTGAAACAAGACGCGTTTTGAAACAACCGAACATTATGTTTGTTTATGTGAACCAGTCCTGGCTTAATTCGTTCGTTCACAAGACGTTTCTAGTAAAAGTATAAAATAATTAAGCATCTGTGCAACGCGAAATTTCGCGGCAAATAAGATGGCGGTGTCGGCGCGTTCGGAATCATCGTTCAATCTAAATTATTGTACAAGTTGTGAACTAATCCCAGCCGCGGCGCGCATAAGTTTTTCAATAAAACATGATTATCTGCTACGCTCAACCAAATTATGTTTATTTTAATTATACAACGGAATGTGCAACATTATTTAAGACGCTTCTATTTGTATCATCTATACTAATGTAATAAAGCGTAAACACACACTTCTTTGTTGCCAAGATGTCAGCAATTACAGCATATTTTTGAATAATCCTTTTTTTAATAAAAAGCCCTGCACTTACGTCACGCTTTAGGCTATATATTTTCAAGCCATTAAACTTAGGGGGTGAATATTTTGGATAAAAACCCTAATGTGGGAAAGAGACCATAAGTTGCTGCCAACATCAAGGAAGCAATATTGCCATGGTTTGTCATCATGTCATGTCATTTTGACATTTGCAATTGATCATTTGACAAATGTAGGTAAACAATGAAATAGTTTTTATAATTTCACGCGGATGAAGCCGCATGGGAACAGCTAGTTTTAAATATTTACTATAAGTTTTATAACAGTTTACTCCTATATATGGGTAAGACTAATAATTCCTATATTACTTCAGAACTAGATTATTGCTGGCCGTTTACATCGTTTTTTTTTTTAATAAACCCTGGAACAATTTGATAAAAACCGAACAATTTTTAGATTTTAATAATTTTTGCCTAATACAAATGAACAGTAGCCATTGCCTGGCATGACAATATGGGCTCAGATATATTAGTTAGTGTTTACATTATGCCAGTTGTATGCCAGCGCTGTCCAACTATACTGGCCAAAGTAAACCAGGCATACAACACGTACAGATTGTATTCGTTTAGATTAACATTTCACCTACAATATTTTTTTACTTTAAGCGTATATATATTTCAAATCGTAGTCAACCACTCTGAAAGCTAATGAGGCTTGTAATATTGATGGGTTAACATTTATCAGTCGCTCCACGCCGCGGCATCGTAATTATCCTGCGAGATATCGACTAATTGATCAAACTTTGTATCGGATCTTCGATGTCTCGGATCAAATATCCTCCTTAAACGCTCTTAAATTAATGATAATTTAGAATTAATTGACTGATATTTCATTATCTATTCTATACTAATATTATAAACAGGAAAGTTTTGTATTTTTGTATTGAAATAACTCAAGAACTACTGGGCCGTTTTCAAAAATTCTTGCACCATTAAAAAGCTATGTTAGCACTGAGTAACATAGGCTGTTTTTTATTTCACGGGGGCAAAGTCGCGTGCAACAGCTAGTACTTATAAATGCGAAAGTTTGGATGAATGGATGTTACTAGGTATCTCCAAAACGGCTTTACGGATGTTAATGAAATTTATCACAGTTAGAACAGTCTGGAAAAACACAGGCTTCTTATTAAGTTTTTTTTTTTAATTCCGCGTGTTCGATGTCATGGGCAAAATCTGGTCTAGACAAAAAGTATTTTTTACTGATTTTTCAGTAGTATGTGTACCATTAATTACTTAGGTTATATTAAACGAGTTCTTCTCAATTAATAATCGAATAAAACAAGATAATATAAAAAAGCAATTTATTCATCAAAACATCCTCCACAAAATAACAAAATATACAAATAAACTCAACTATATAAATTACAATTATTGTATTATAAGTACATTGAATTAAAAATAATTTTTTTCTATCGTTACATATCAAAAAAATATTCAAATATATATTCCTTAACATTTTATCATCACCAGCTCACTATATGTCCCCGCTGAGGGGCCCGGAGCCCACCTTAGGTTTCTTCTCCTAAATAACCACTGTTACATTTATATAACTAAAGTTAATAAGATTAATATCCTTAAATATATTTTAAAAATGTACAATACCAAAGAATCAAGCCTATAGAATTAAATAAAAAATTAAATTAAAAAAATATCTTTGGTAGCTAATTAAGCTGTGCCAAGCAAAACTTGTATACCCTTATATACCTTAAAATATAGTTTATTTAAAGTAATGAAATATAAGCAAAAGCGTCACATAAATTCATGTACTAAATATATTTAAAAAACTACATCATATAAACTCTTGTACACACGTAATTTTTATACTTTAACAAAGTCGGATAAAGCAGGGTATTGTCACTAGTGTATTTAAAATACAGTAAACCTTACAACGCGTATCCCATACCACCATATAACGCGAATCCCAGCAATTTATATATAAAAATAACTCTCTATAACGCGATTTATAGCTCCGCGTTAAGAACGAGTTATAAGGGGATTCCTTATAACGATAAACCATTCATCGCGTTATAGGGGAGTTACTGTATATGTAGCAATTTAAGTTCCTAGAGTTCGAAGTTTTATTTGACTAGGCTAAGGTGACTCGTTGTTTCTGCATGAGCTGTGAGACCTGCCGCTGCTCCGCGGACAGCGGCTCGCCGCGGAATCTACGGTAACTGACGACAAAAACATCAATATCTATACTAATATAATAAAGCGTAAACACACACTTCTTTTTTTAATAAAAAGCCCTACACTTACGTCACGCTTTAGGCTATATATTTTCACGCCATTAAACTTAGGGGGTAAATATTTTGGATAAAAACCTAATGTGGGAGAGAGACCATAAGTTGCTGCCAACATCAAGGAAGCAAGATTGCCATGGTTTGTCATCATGTCATGTCATTTTGACATTTGCAATTGATAATATGACAAATGTAAACAATGATATAAAGTTTTTATAATTTCACACGGATGAAGCCGCATGGGAACAGCTAGTATAGGATATCAGTAATCACAGCATATTTTTGAATAATCCTTATTTTAATAAAAACTTCTTAAGACACGCTTCAGGCTATACATTTTCGTGTAATAAACTTAAGATGCGAGTATAATGGAAAAAAATGGTCTGCGTGACAGACAAAAACTACCAGCCAATATAAAAGAATCAAGGTTGCCATGGTTATATAAACAATAACGGCGGTCTACAACCGCCTGCCGGACCACGTCACAGCGGCTACCAGCCTCGCGTCATTTAAAAAGAAACTTAAGTCCTGGCTAATTCAGAAAGCTCTGTATAGTGTGGAGGAATTTTTTCTATCATAATGATTGTCTTCAGTAACTCTGTAGAACAATTATAACATTTGACCTGTAAAAAGTAATCTTTACCAATAAATATTTGTATTTGTATTTGTATTTGTAAATTGTCAACTATACCAAAGACTTTCATTGACATTTTAGTATTTGAATTTTGACATTTACAATTGAAAGTTTACGAAATTTTATTATTATATTTAATTAGGAATAGGAAGGGACAGTTGACCTTACTATTTTTTTTATTCCGTGCGGACTAAATCGCAGGCAAATGCTAGTTTTAATAAATATATGTACTCACATGGTGTCATAGAAGAGCCTCTGTTCTCTAGACAGCGAGGGTTTGGTCTCCTGCAGCGCTGACTCTACGTCCTCCTGCTGCACCTCCACCGCCTCCATGCTGCCGCTTTCTTCACTTACCTATATAAAATAGGTATTTCACTGGTATATTGCTATTTCTCTTATTTTCATTGATAAAAGAGAGAACACAACAGCTGTGGGAATGAATAGAGCTAATCATTATAGACTATTGAACCTTTCTTTTTAAATATGTTAAGAATAATGTAGTGTAAAAACTTTAATCTTAACTTATTGTTATTGATTTTAAGCTGTAGTTTTATATTTGTTACTATCAGCAACAAATACTGAAATTCAACTACAGTAAACCCCTATAACGCGTCAGTGTCATAAATCGCGTTATAGGGGTTCTTTTAAAAATTATTGGTAATATTCGCGTTATAAGGAGACTGTATTTCTTCAATACTGACGAGGTTCTTCTCCAGTCTGGTGAGCTGCGCGGTGATCAGCAAGGACTTGAGGTCCGCGGCCGAGAAGTCCTCCGTGCGCGCCGCCAGCGCCGCCAGGTCCACCTCCTCCGATATCACGACGTCCTTGGCCAAGGTCAACAGGATCTCGTAACGGTCTTGCTGAATAAATATATACGTTGTTATAGTGTTGTGTACTTATTTTTGGATCTTTTTATCTTAATATTATAAATGTAAAAGATTAGATAGATGGATGGATGTTTTTTTAGATTTTGTAGAGTAAACTGCTGAACGGATCTCGAAAAAATTTGGCATAGATGTAGCAAAGTCTGGAAGAACACATTACTTACTTTTTTTTTAAATCCCATTCGGACGGAGTCTCGAGCGAAAGCTAGTTTATTGTATTCTTGTTCATATGAACATTCTCGCCGATGTTAGCGCACATCCATCTCGCTCACTCGCCTTGTGTGACTGTAGTTTCAAGGTCAGTGTACCTGTGTGGGCAGTGCGCAGTAGACGTGTCGCTGCAGCCTGCCGGGGCGCAGCAGCGCGGGGTCCACCAGGTCCGGCCGCGAGGTGGCGGCCAGCACGGGCCCGCGCGCGCCGCCCTCCGCACCATCCATGCGGGACAGCAGCTGGTTCACCACGCGGTCTGTCACGCCTGTAGAGTCGTGCCCACGTCTGGACGAGAAACCTTACTTATCCTCTAATACAGGGGTGGCGAACCACTGGCACGCGTCCATAAATGGCACACGACATATTTTGGGCACGTCTCCAATCATAAAAACACTACGAAAAAGTATGAAGTATGTGCACCGTGGAATTGTCGTAATATTCGCAGTCAAAATTATTCTATGGAACGTCTAAGACAGCATTAAACATATCTTTAAAATATGGCACTTTGGTACATTAATGTTCGCCACCCCTGCTCTAATACAACGCTTATTTTACAAGAGTCCGTATTAGAAATTGTTAAAAGAAGCTATTATTAAGATAGAAAGAGATAAAAGTACAGCAGTAAAAGTCACTACCAAATACCTAGGGTTGAGACATAAAAGCAACGTAAGTGGTAACGTACAAACACCTTGTACTTACAATATGCGACTTACTTGGGCGCGAGGCTGTCGAACTCGTCGAAGAACAGGATGCACGGTCGCTTCATGTCGGCCCTGAGACATTCATTTTATTGGAATACATAAAAAATCTAACTTCTAACTAATATTATAAATGCGAAAGTTTAGATGGATGGATGGATGGATGGATGTTTGTTGGAGTTTGTAGCCTAAACGGCTGAACGGATCTCGATGAAATTTGGCATACTTGTAGAGGATACTCTGGAAGAACACATAGGCTACTTACTTTTGTTTGTTTTTAATTCCACGCGGTCGGAGTCGCGGGCGAAAGCTAGTCGATAAATAAATTACTTAAAACGATTTAAAACTTTACTTAAAATTAGACTATTACTTAAAACAATACAAAATAAGTCCTTCCTGTCAAAATAGTTTCAAAGTTCCGATGTAAAGTGAAAAATGCACTTGTCAAATGTTCCAATGTAAAGTGACAACTCACTTGTCAAACACATCCCTGACGGCTTTCTCGCTCTGTCCTATATACTTGGAGAGAAGTTCGGGGCCCTTGACGGTGAGCAGTGTGACGTCAGCGAGGCGCGCCAGGCACGAGCCTAGATGCGACTTGCCCGAGCCCGGCGGCCCGTACAGCAGAATACCGCACGACTGAGACGGGAACAGCCCGGGGTACTGGACGATGCGGGAGAGGGAAAGAGATAGATATAGTGTGGAAACAAGAATTAAAACCACTCGCGAAACATGAGGAAAATGTTATTAGATGTAAACACTAGGTACTAGTATAGTTAGAGTGAGATAGAGAGTATGTAATTATGGTTGGAGGACAGAGATAGAAAGAGAATTGGCGATTGAATACGTATTCATACTGTCAAAACTACAGGTGAATATTAATTCATTTATTTTAGCTATAAAATTTACTCTATTGTTTTATTAATATGAAAAATAATAATAAAAACATGTCACCAAAAATGAACTCTCTCTCTCTCTCTCTTCCTCTCTCAAAAAGACCTCAGGACCCTTTTTGGATACATATAGATGATGATGATGATTAAGAAAAGTTCACGTGATCACCATATATTGTGACTCACCATCATTGGCCAGAATATGCATTCAGTAAGGACTTGTTTCACCTCCTCCATACCTCCCACCGGACCCCAGATATCAAACCCTTTTGCTTTGTCCTCGTCCTTTGTGATGTCTTCTACTAGCCTTGGCTTATAATCCTCGGATTGTACCTCTTTAATAATAAAAGTAAATCAGAGAACCGAAAAAAAAACTTTATCTACTAAACTAAAAAAAAATGTAGTTAGCGGATTCCGATAGATCAATAGATTACTGATTAATGATTTCTTTTGTTTTATTAAGATAAATATTAAATAACTACAGTTTGTTCATGTCTTGTTATATAAGCAAATCTAATTTAGTTAAAAAATATATTTGTATTCCAATGTCAGGTAATATATCTACATATTTAATTATGCTATTTTAGACTAATCATTATGCTTTAACTTACTTTTTTTCTTAACAGCCTTGAATATTTTTTTATTAAGATAATCTGTGACATCTCTGACAGTACAGCCGGCGGTGTCCATCGCCATCTTGGTGACGTCATCATCGTCCACTTCGAATGACGACCTTATTTTATCATTCATCAAATGTTTAAATAACTCCACCCTGTCCTCCTGTTAATAGTAAAATACATAAAATTATTTAAATAAAAAAACAGCATTTTTATATCGCTACTGAGTCTTTAATTATTTTGCTTCACTTTTAATTCAAGAAAAAAATGTAAATGTATTGTGTTTGGTATAACAAGAAAACTTTTATTTTTTTATAAGAGATTGCCCCCTGCAAACAAGCAGTGGCAACACCAAGATATTCGTCGAAATGTGATGAACATTGGCAAATGACCATTTGCCTAAAAGCTAAACCGTATTCACTAGATGTTATTAAAAATATATTAAAAAAAACTACCTCACCTGTTCAAATTCAGGTATATCAAACTGCACTGTGAACAATGGTTTGCCGGTGAACTGTCTTAACGTGGGGTGTAGGGACTTCGTGCTCAGTGACGTCATCAGCACGCACACGCCAGAGCAAGTCTGCAGTAATTGCTTTATCACCACTGCTAATCTGACAAAATTTAGACAATCTTACTAATATCATACATGCGAAATTGATGGATGGATGTTAGAAGGTATATCTAGATATACCATTCTAGAATGGTTCAACAAATCTAGATAAAATTTGGTTCAGATGCAAAACATAGTCTGGAAGAACACATAACCAACTTTTTTTTAAAATTCCATGCAGACATTTTGCGGGCCAAATCTAATTAATGATATATTTGTGTGACGTAAATGTGTTACAAAGCCAAGGTAATTAAAGATATACTGAAAGATCGTTTTATATATAATATATATGGTTTTAAACATTTTTGAAATATCAAAATCATACAAAAAATATTGTAAATCATAAAAATACTACACTAATAAACATTAGCAATAGATAAGATTGTTTAGGATTTAGATTTGTTGTATTATACCAGATAAAAATTAAAAATGAACAAATTTTACCTTTGATAATATGCTATATCCTGGGGTGAAGCACCTTCTATATTAGGGGGCACTAATGCATCCAGGTCATCACATATCAGTACAGCGGGACTGTGCTCCTGACACATCAGGATAGCTTTGCCCAGCACTTCCGGAATATCCTTCCTTCCTTTTAGCGACCGACAGTGCAATATATGAGACCATACTGTCAACTCCTTCTGAACTATGTGACATAAACTTGATTTACCAGTACCGCTTAAGCCTGTAAAATATTACAATGAATATAAAGAGATAATTGAAATATTATTATATTATATATTATTATGTAGCCTGGAATACCAGGTATTAGTACAGTTGGCTACATAAATATTTCTATTACAAAGTGTCAAAAATTTCGTGAAATAAATGATTCCTTATGACAGCAAAGCAAGTTTCTAATATTATGTAAATGTATTTAACGCATCTGACTACTTTTATATAGAAAAATATTAATTAAAACGAATATTAGAACAAAACAACAAATTTATGACCACTTATTATAAATTTTCATTCAATATTAATGGATTTCTTCAATAAAAGTAGTAACAAAAACTCACCAGTAATTAGTACATTGCTCTTAATTTCCGACACTCCTTTAAAATTAGCCTCTCTATGTATCTCGAACTGTAAATGCAGCAATACTTTCTCAACCAGACTTTGTATAGATTTTATATTCCTACAGTAATTTTTGTAATCATATTCCAAATTAGACACAGGCTTTGGAAGGGAAAGTTCTGAATCTGAGAGACATTTCGCTGATACTGTACAATGCCTAAATGACTCCGAGTTCAGCATTGTGTACTTCACATTATCCGGTTTTAATTTAAATTGCAGATAACCGGAACTTATTTGGTTATTCTGTTTAACCATATTGTGATTTATAAGAAACTTTTTACCCGAATGAGTATTATCTACGACACATTTCTTAAATTTTTCAATCACATCAATTTCAGTTTGGATTTTATCCGAATATGTTAAAATATCTACATGTTCAGGGTGATCTACATTATCACCTATTATGTTAAATATTATTTTAGTACCGTTTTCTATATTTATGATAGCATTTAATGCTTTAGGTATAAGTACTGTCGGGATATTCATATTGTAAACTTCGTGACATAAACTTCTGAACACAACATTGTCAATCGGAACTATTTCAACACAAATTCCATCTAAATTACTATTATCACTGTCTTCTTCATTTTCTTTTAATATTGAAGGTATATGCTCCATAGTAGCTAATACAACCATTAAAGTTTTATATTTAATATGAATTAAATCTTCATGTACAAATACTATATAAGGATGTATAAGGTTCTTTTTACCATCACTGTCTATAGGCAGAGCTCTTAAAACCAGCCTTTTCGGTACATTTAAATAAGGCTCTAATAATGCATTATTAATAATACCTAAGTTATTAAATTTTGTATCAGAATCTTTAGGTAGATTTGCTGGATATGTGATTGTTTTATGAAAAGTGTTAAATGCATCTATTTTGACAACAACTCGACTGTTATTCATAATAATACCGGTTTGTTTTGGTGTAAATATGATTGGCATTGATGTTGATATCCACACTATTGCTTTTTGATTTGCGACCACAAGTCTAAGTTGATCGAGAATTCTGAGTTGTAGTACTTCTGCATTATGCTCCTGAAAATTAAATTATCATAGTTACATTATTGTTGGTAGAGAAAATAAGGAGTACAAGGTCTGCACATTTTGGGCATGTACAGAGTATCTGGTGGAGGTAGGCCTAGATCAATATGGATGGATTGCTTGAAAGATGCCATGCAAAAAGGGAGTGATGACTTAAATGATGGAATATATATCAACCTGAAGGACTACCCCCCCCCCACTGCCACATCATCATGAATTTAAAATGTTATATTAATCTATTTACAAATCTGACACACATATAGGCAAGTAAAAGATTAGGTAATCTATCTGGAATTAATTATAAGAAAAGATAAAGAAGTTTACATAAGTTAAATATTATACAATATGAATTTGATACTTTTTAATATTGATTTGTCATACCAATATCTCCTGATCATCCGGGCTTTCTGTATCAATAAACAATTCATCCAGAATTTTAACATTGGTGTATGGTGAGACAAAAACCTCACTGCCTTCATCCAAATCTACAAGCTTGCAGTAAATAGGATTGCAGGCAATGTGACCCTCAGGGATATTACTACTGAATACCACCCATAGGAATATCGGCTTCTCTTTAATAAGGACTTGTACACATTGAGACTGAAATTGAAGAAATTGGGAAGTTAAATAATGTTATCAACTTGATAGGTAATTTTTTTTAAAGAATCATTTTCTCATGTAATTATTTACGTACCTGTTCTTTGTTAGTACTGTACTTTGGACTGATATAAGCAAAACAAGATCGTTCGTAAGTATACGATATTTTAAGCCGCAGTCCACCTAACATATTGAATACAATAACTTGTCACAGTTTTCTTTTGTTTGATATTTACACTAAAATTAGGCTTATAAAAGGTAATACGATTTTACTTTTACAATGTAAATAATCCCCTCAGAGTAAAATTACTGACAATGACAATACATGACATTGGCAGCAAAACAGCAAACATCAGTTCAAAAATGCAAATTGAAATCATGATAAAAAAAGATCTTTCAAACAATGATTTTAAGCTGTTGAAGAAAGTTAAAGTTAAATCAGAAAACGGGCATATTTAAATGACTAATTTTTATATTACGTTTTAAAAACATTTTCAAAGGCTAACAAATGTATTTCGTAAAACAGAACGTTTTCAGCTGCTTCTTCGCTATTGGCCAATCATATGCCAATAGAATTTTGAAGCAACGGTTTTTGAAGAATGTTCATTTCAGTTGAGTTGAAATAACGTTTGGAAAATATATTTAGAATATTTTACATTGGCAAATAGTGGTAGGGCTATTCAAATTTTTAAATTAGGTAATAGTTTACAACAAAACGGCCGTCGCCGTCTACAAAACGTGAGTATCAATTCTGTATTTAATTTTGTAATAATGGTTGATAAACACGTACATCTTCAATTGTTTTGCCACCATTTTTAATCGTTAACTTATCAATTACAAATGTTATGTTTTGTACAAGGAGTATAGCACAATAATTATTTATTGCTTTAGTGATATTAAGTTTGTGATGTTAGAAAGGTGTGTGTACTCGTAGGTACGCAATGGCGCCAACAAGGTTGGCATCGAAGTCGACCGGCGTCAATGAGAACATCAACAGCATCATGAATCAAGGCATCACGACGAGGAGTAAGCAGATGGCTACTCTGAAAGCGTATAAAGATAATTTAAAAGTTACAAACAAAAGGAAAGCAGATAGTCCCTTGAAAAATGTGACTGCAAAGAGGGCAGCCTTTGGAGACATTACGAATGCCTTCAATAAGGCTACAGCAGCCAACGACAAAGTTACGGCGCTGAAAAAAGTAACTGTGGAAAGCAAATTGCTACCAACAGTAAAGGTTAGTAGTGCCACATATAACATTTTTATTAAATTACTTTTGGGGGGTACTTTACATTTTATAAACATCTTTTATATTATCGACGTCAAATTAACAATTATGTATCTCCTACGCAGCTTATTCACGTAAAAATATAACATCTAGAGGTTAATGACCTTTCCCTCCAAAAATTGACAGCATGTAACTTTTTGCATTTAGCATTTGCCAAAGATATTTACTGTATTTACATAGTATTGTGCTCAAAAGGACATGTGGTAAGAGTTAATTTCTTTGCTAAATTATCCTATCTGTATACATTTTTACATGTGAGAAATTTAAGAAATTAGTTATGACAACTACAAACTTGAAAGATTTCTTTGTCATTAATAATGATTAGAATAAGATAATAGATTAAAATGAGCTCTCTTGATATAAGCAACCAACCAAATTTCTTAAATTTCTCACATGTGAAAATAAAAGAGAAGATAACAAAAACAAAAGAGAGTAGATAGGATCTATCTACTAATTTAATGCTAAGTTTAAATAAAGCAATGTTCAAGTGTAGTGTTTAGATGATGCTAAGTTCTTATCAAATTTTTCATTTTGATGCTAAAAATTTACTTATGTTTTTAGAGCATCAAGCCCCAGCCAACTATAGTCAACAACAAAACAACCAAAAGTAAACAAATTCAAAAGGCTGCCACGAATGCCTTGGAATCAATTCAGAAACATTTTACCAAGGATCCGCCTAAGCCGGTTGCAACACGGGCGAAACATGGAATACTAAAGAACATTGAAAGAAAATCTATTGGCAATGAAAACAAAGAACAGAATCAAAGCCAGAACTCAACAAAATCTGGCAGAAGTGATGTGTCTGGAGAGCCGTCCCTATATGTTACTGCTTTGGAAAATATGTTAGTGTTTTCAGAATTTATTTAAATTATTTTAGGAGAAGTGATTAACATTACTCCTAGGCTTTTTATACTTAATAAAATAATGGTATATTTTAAAGCATGGTGCTTCTAATATAGTTCAAGTTGTAATGATTTGCAAATTTACCCATAAAAAGAAATGCTGTAATCTCAGTTGACCAAACTATGAACACAAACAAATTTCATATTTCATGAACAAAACTAACATCCACTTTCATGGAACACTTATATAGAATTGGCTTTAATTTGTCATGTTCTGATTCATCCATTTTGACATTTCCATGCACATAATTATTTATCAACACAAGTCATTGCAAAAATATTTAATCTCCAAACATATTGTCCATAAACAATATATAATTTTTCTGTTTTCATGCGGTTTCAATGTTTAGAACTTTTATCATTGAAAAATTTTAAAGTTTAGAAGTGAAGACAGTTATTTTATACTTAAATACTTTGTTGAAGTATGCATAAGTCCTCCCAACAGTTAAATAATTTCCAGAACTCCATCTGACATAACAAAAGAGGAATACAAAGCAATCAGTGAGAAGCTAAACAAGGTGAACCTTGATGAGTCACTGAACAGGTCGCTGGACGAGGAGAACGAGGAGCCGCATTGCGCGCCCGACGGCGTCGCTGACATCGACCGCGAGAACTGGAATGACCCCTTCCAGGTCGCTAACTACGCCATGGACATTTTCAATTACTTGAAGACTAGGGAGGTGAGATACAATACTTCACTCATCATCATCATCATCAGCATATCCTTATCCTACTCCCATAGACACCAGGTTTTCATCCTCTAAGTTAATCTATCTTCCATCATCTAAGGCATTGCTCACTACCTATAGTACATCATCATAATCATCACCAGCTCACTATAAGTCCCCACTGAGGGGCTTGGAGCCTACCCTAAGTAAGGGTACTAGGCCATAGTCAACCACGGTGGACCACTGCGGGTTGGTTGACTTCACATGACTATGACAAAAATTAGGCTTTTATTTGTCATAGTCTTCAACATATATTATTCGCCTATTCTACATTCAACTATGCATTTATGTTCATTAAATTTGTTTTTTACACAACACCCTTCTTGAGTGTAGTCACCAAAAGTTAATCTAAAATGAAATAATGTTTAATTAAATAAGTAAACATTTTTTTGTTCAAATTCATATAGAAGATTACAAATCTTAATAAGAATGAAAGATACTAGGAGTAATTGGAACTCAAGTTGTGAAGTTCAAAAAAATGTTCATCTAAGTCTAAGACATGAATACGGAATGTCTTGTAAACAATGACTATTTCTAGTTTTAACTTAAAAACGTTTTTCATTAATGATTTCAGCGTTTGTTCCCCATTGATGACTACCTCCAACGGCTGAATGACATCTCTGCGTGGATGAGGTCGCTCCTCGTGGACTGGATGGTGGAGGTGCAGGAGAGCTTCGAGCTGAACCACGAGACGCTGTACCTGGCCGTCAAGCTGGTGGACCTCTTCCTCACCAGGTCCACCAAGATGAAGCCGGCGAGAGAGCCTCTGACTAAGGAAGAACTGCAGCTGCTGGGAGCTTCCGCACTCTTCATAGCTTCCAAATTTGATGTGAGAATTTATATATTTTTATATTTCATTTATTGTTCTGTATCTAGTTAGTCTATGCAAAATTCTTATTGGAATGATTAAAGAAAAAAAAATAGTTATGACAGCAAAAGACAAACAATTTCTTTGCTTTTTTTTTCAATAAATCTTACACCTGTGAAATATATTTTCGTCTAGTAGTTCTTTATGATAAAACTAGCTTTCGCCCGCGACTCCGTCCGCGTGGAATTAACGAAAACAAAAGTGAGTAGCTTATGTGTTCTTTCAGGATATCCTCTACATCTCTGCCAAATTTAGTCGATATCTGTTCAGCAGTTTAGGCTACAAACGCAAACATTCATCCATCTAAACTTTCGCATTTATAATATTAGTATGATTAATATTATAAAATAGAATCTTTCTTATAAACTCGTGTGATGTGGTTTCAGGAGCGCATCCCGCCGACGGTGGACGATTTCCTATACATCTGCGACGGCGCGTACACGCTTGCGCAACTGCTCAAGATGGAGATCACCATCCTCAGGGTGGTGGACTTCGACCTCGGCATCCCCCTCTCCTACAGCTTCCTCAGGCGGTACGCCAGGGTGAGTGCAGTGTTCTCACTCTGCTAGTAGAGGAAACATCAATTTTAGTCTGTATATGAGAAAGAGGAATGTCAGTATAGACTAAACTTCTAGACTTTGGTATAATCATTGTAAATCAAAAACTACCATTGAAAATTCTGGAACATATCCCATGAGAATCTTTTCGAACTTTAGAGGTGGTCTTATGGGTTTTATCGATATTCTATGACGAGTTATGTCTTACACTTGACACTTCTTACTCGTGCAGTACACTTAGACAGTATTGTTCTATAACTGGATTGGCATTCAACTGATTTAACGTGAACACTATCTGTTGCAGTGCGCTCGCGTGTCGATGCCGACGCTGACGCTGGCGCGGTTCGTGCTGGAGCAGTGCCTGCTGGAGTACGGGCTGGTGGCGCACTCCGACAGCAAGATGGCCGCCGCCGCGCTCTACATCGCGCTGCGCATCAAGTCGCTCGGCTCCTGGACACCGGCGCTGCAATACTACACAGGTATGACCATACCCACGGACAACCTCTGACTCCTCATACATGGCAGCAGGGCTCTGCCCAGCCTGCTTCAGTCGCCAAACCCACTTCTCTTCAGGGGAATACAAAGCGTGGACACTTCAAGGGTAAATTTTCTGTCCATCCTGAATAGCACAGAGACCAGTCAATGGATTAGGGAGCAGGCTTGGTTCCTCTTAGCTTTACTATAAGCTGCCTCTGTGGTTACTAGAGTCCAGGAATCCACAGCCACAAGGCACAAACTGACAGGAAGTCTGTGATTTCGAAAAAAAACTTTTTGTTTCCTTGACAGTGAAAAAAAAAGTTACTAGTTCTCTAGAAATCCTTTTTCTTTCAAAAAGCAGATCAAAAAAGATTACGTTGACAAATCCGTAATCTCATTGCTGTGCTATCACATACATATGATGTATTTGGTAATATATAGTCCATGTATTGACAGCACTTTGTTGTCCCAGGTTACAGTTTGGAGGAGATACTGCCGGTGGCGCTGGCGCAGAACGCGGCGCTGCACAAGAAGCCCAAGTCCGCCATCAGCACGGTGCGCAACAAGTACTCGCACACCACATTCTTCGAGGTGGCCAAGCTGCCGCTGGTGGCGGACTGCGACCTCAGCCCCGCACCGCTCCGGCCCAGTTGAACCACACAATACACTCAGGTGGGTAACAATTACTTAAATTAGTCTAATTAGTTAATGTGCACTCACAATGTATTTATACACTTGTATGTTGGACGGTTTCTATATCGAGGAACTATTTGTTAATTATTTTGATAAATCAGTTGTATTCAATGTGAGAGCTTGTGCTTTACTTTCACAGATTACAATACGTTTAAACTGTAAGAAACTTAATTAAAATTGTAGATTTGTAATGTTCTTGATAATTTGTTGTTAGTATGTTAGCAAAATGTTAAGAATCCTGCAAAGACTTTCATAAGTAAGAGATTGTTAGCGTAAGTAGCGATAACATTATAATAATTAAAGAAATGGTCTAGCAAAAAAAGTTAAATTTTTGTTTATGATTGAGATCCTATTGAGATAGGGAGAATTTTTTACTGTTGATATCGTAATACTTTCAATATCGGAGATTAGACGAAATGGGAATACAATCAGAATGGGCCAATTAAAATAAAAAAGCGTGTAACATAAATTGCCATTTGCATTTAATAATTTATGTGTGTTGCGTTATATGAAGGTGAAACATTGTGTGTGTGAACATGAATTGTGTCGTAAAGCAGCCACCGAATAGACTCGAGGCTTCATCCTCTAGAGAAACAAAGTTTCCATAGAAAATGTACCAAAAAAGACCAAATCATTCCTATGACCTCCATTAGCTGATATTGCTACGTTATTTTACTCGCTTTTTCGAATGCATAATACTTTAAATTCTCCCGCCTAATATTTATTTATTAACACTGTCATAAATGGTAAATTACATTCAAATTGGAAACTTTATCGTAATTAGTGTTTTTATAATGCATATGAGAATATTATTGACTCACTGTTTGAAGATTAGAGATTATTTAATAATACGATATGAATTTGGTTTTATTTTGTTGTGTGGAAAGTGCGTTCGCGGAACAGTTTGATATGACATGTATTGTAGCAAACTTTGCTAACCATTTTAATTGTAATTATTATTGCTAATGGATTTTGTATTAATTTAACGATTAATTGATATGATTATTGCGAGAGGTAATCTCTCCGTCGTCTTATTTGTAATTTATTACATTTTAAAGAGTACAAAATATTGGAATGTTATAAACGTTGTTCTCTATTTGTAAGTTTTAGAATAATTTCGACTTTTAATATAACTGTTTATTATTTCATTATATTGTTTGTCGTCTATACAAATAGCATTATTAATGTAACCTGTTCAGGTGTAAATAAAAGTGATTTTGGTTTGGTACTTTGTCTCTTCATTTCCGACTATCCATTACAGAAATTATCCAATGACTACAAAAGTTTGAGCAGTCATTCGCACGGGAGTTTATAGCGCATTGTTTCTATTTATTGATTATTCTATGTATTAGTTCATACGACAACGCTTTTAACACGTGGTGTTGCGTTTTGAGCGTTGTGTTTACAAAATAAGAATTTAAAGCATTAGTATGAGCGAGACCGTTAAAAAAGCGCCCGTGCGAACGAGATAAGAATTGAAGAGCGCGCGTACATTTTTGACTAAACTATCGCACAACTGTTTAGACTCTGATTCCTATGAACTTATAGAGGTGCGCACACTACTCTATTATTAGTTGTGCAACTAAACAGTTGAATTGGCTGCGAAACAATCGACAATCGGACCACAGTTGTGCGCCCGCTCTAATAGTTTCGTAAATCATATTTTACATATCAGATGACCACATACCTACATCGCGTTGGTCCGATGAGAATATCACCGTTAGTTTTTCTACCCATATTGAAGAAAATAAAACGAAAGTTACGTCGTAATGTGATTTAATCACACTTAAAACAAAATGGTAATTCCAGAAGCGACATTGACGGGCCTCCGACCATACATACAAAACTTACAAAATAACACCTACACTAGTTGTAGGTACGCGCAGTTGACGGCCGAGTACAGCGACCACTGGTCATAGTTCTGCCGACCTTTCGGGTGGGTGAAGCGAGAACTCTAAAGTGAATACGAAATCAAAGACAATTTCATCATTTTTTCTATAAAAAAATCTACAAAATGAAAATAAATGTATATTGCTATACAAAAAGACAGAAAAAAAATCATTTACACTTATTTTATTGAGCATATTCTAACTTATAGCATACCTAATATGGATTTTGATATCATATTCACTTTAGCTCGAATTATTGCTTACATTAAAGATGACAAGAACTATGCAGCCCGCACCGTCCTACATACACTTTGAATACATTATGTACAAATTAAAATAGATCAAATGCATCATAACAGCTCACACATCAGTGTATCTGAGGTAATACAAAACCCTACATTTCGGATGTTTCCCGTTGGACCGATCGATCATCCCAATGGGAAATTTTTCCTATTGGGTTAAATTAAATTCGGTTCAACAGGAAACTCCCTATATTTCCCCCCTGGCCCGTTTTATAATACACATTTACAAAACATACAAATACATCACAATGCGTACATTTTATATTATGTTATAGTTCCATAAGAATAATAAATATACAATTAAAACAATACATATGTATTGAGGTAGCTTTTTAATTATGTCCAGAAATAGTTTTTACCAGTCTCACAAACTATTACAAAGATAAAAGTAATTCCGATAAATTGGCACTGTAATATTAATTCTTATATATTAAAAAGAATTTAATGTATGACGAATCAAAATCAAACATAGCTAAAGGACTATAATCTGCTATTTAAAACTTTACATCAATTAAAGTATGAATTAAGATTCAAAGCATATAAAATTATCTGAACGAAACACTACATGACCTGCCTGGTTTCTAAAAGAACTACATTCCCATCAAAAACCCGTTAAACATATTGGAGATTACGTGGACTTTATTAGACACAATATTTTTAATAATTGGTTTATCACATCATGCACACGAAATATGATTTTCCTTAATATTGCATAGACAGTTCAATTTCATCATATCTGAGAATCTAACTGTTCCAACCAAAGTTGATTTACTATAAAATTAACTTGATTGTACATTTATCTGACAATAATGTGACGGTGAAGGAAAACATTGTGATGCCTGCACATATCTGCAAAGAAATTCGAAGATATGTGTGAAGTCAACCAACCTGCAGTACAGCATGGTTGACTACGACCTAGTCACCTTGTCTTAGGGTAGACTCCGAGCCCCTCAGTGGGAACATATGGTGAGCTAGTAATGAATGACTCAGACAATAATTTAACACAGTGTTAAAGAAATAGAAATGTCTTAGAAACCAGGCTTAATATGTTAACACAATTTTAATGGCAAGTTATTAAGCATACTAAATAATGAAAGTTTTGGAACAATTTCAACAAGAAAACCCAATGATTGGGTATCTTTGGCTATAGTTAAAACAATGTAATCTATTTCCTTTTGTATTATTTATCATTCTTAGGATATGAAATCTACAATAATTTTGATTAACATGCAATGAATAAAATTTCAAAATTAAATGAAACATAATGTGACAATACAAATAGTGTTTATGATTTTTTATTATTCCAATATTATCATTTAACCAGACAGATTTTTATCTTTCAACATAGTTGTAAAAGTGTTGCCACATGAAAAAAATAAAAACTATAAATCCCTGTATCTATAAATATTCTATTGTCAAACAGTGGCAAGTAATATGTGATTATAAATCAATTTACAATCAGGACTGCAATGAACACGAACATGTTTAAATTAATGGCTACAATTGTTCTTAAACTAAGTATATACAATAACGCGTTCAATACACGAACGCTACTAAATATTTACAATATAAAGTTTTCCATGCTTTGGCTATGAACAGCGCACTCGCCCGCACTACGCTACGGTACTCAAGTTCTACTAGGAACTAAATGTAGACTACACGAATGCACCGAAACTACGACCTTAATGTATTCACATAAGGTTCACAATGGCTACAACTATCGCCTCGCCACAAAGCGCTACAATCGAGGCATCTGTATTTGGTTCACAAAGGGCTATGGGATATCAAAATAACATACCAATGAACTCAAGCCATTTCAAAACCAAGTAATGACATGTTATAAATAAAGTTTAAATAGTAACAATGTTATGGAAGCCCATTTTTATTAAAAAATACAAAAAAATACTCTTCATGAATCCTTGTTAATTGATAATTGGAATTTATAATAACAAAATTAATGATAAAAACACAATCAATCTAGACTGTTCAAAGATAATTAACTATTACATACAGATAAAACAAAGTTTATTAATTCAAAGCCATAGACTATAAAGAAACAGCCAGAAATGGCAAACATCCATTTTCAAGATGGGTCAATCTTTTATTACTCAAAGAAACCCTTACTAGAGTGGACGCTATGCAAATAAACAAGTGTGATAAATTAATCGGTCAAAGTTATCTCTGTTTAGTCAATTTCAAAATTAAGTAAATGAACATGAACAAATACAAGAAACTCCACAAACTTACATGAGACGCGTCATTGAGTACATAATATTAGCTGGGCGTGGCCTTGTGTGCGGGGTCCTGCGCCTCGTGCATGTGCCGCGGCGACACCGGCCTGAAGGTGCACTCCAGGTCGGAGTCCGGAGTGCCGGGCGTGCCGGGCGTGGAGGGCGTCAGTCTATCCGTGCACATGCGCTTGGGCAGCGGCGACTCGCCCTCGTCCCAGCGCCGCTTGCCCCCGCCCCCCAGCGCGCTGGGCCGGCTCACCGGGCTCAGCGTCGCCGCACGGATAGCTATAGGGGACAGACTCCGTCGCGTCGTGTACTTCCGCGTCGGCGACGGTGACACTACCGGGGAAAATCTGAAATTTACAATTTATAATTAGATCTCAAAGCACAGATTTCTTTATAAAGAGCTGTTCCCGCGCGGCTTCATCCGCTTCAAATTATAAATGCTTTATTTTATTGTTTACATTTGTCTCATTTTGAAGTGCAAATGTCAAATGCACAAATGCCAACAAAGGCCTTAGACATTACATAACAATTACTGTTACCATGGCAACCTTGCTTCCTTAATGTTGTCAGCTTGTAGTTTTTGTCTCTTTTCCGCGTGACGATTTTTTGTAAATTATTTACTCCCTAAATTTAATAGCGTGAAAATATATAGCCCAAAGCATGCTATAATTGTTGGTATTTTTATTTAAAAAGAATTATTCGAAAATATACTGTGATTGCTGACATCCTACATAACTAAGTAGTGCGTGTTTACGCTTTATTATATTAGTATAGATATAGATAAGTGAGATGTGGTTAGTCTGCTGACCTGGCAAGTCGTGTGGGCGAGTGCGCTGCGCCGGCGCCGGCAGCGAGGGCGAGGTCCTCGCAGGACTGGCCCATCTGCATGGCGCAGTGCACTTCGCGCTCGTGCGCCACCTCGCGCGTGTTGCTCACGTCTGCGCACTCCTCTGCGCGCAGCTGGCTCACTCGGGGAGTCATGCGCCGCCCCCACACGCTCTAAAAAATACAACTATAAACAAAAACCTACACAGACAAACATTTCAACAATAATCTCATATGCAAATCTTCATTGGACCGCTGTTCCACTTTTATGTGTCTAAAACACAAACCATTTACCATTTTATATCTTATACTTCTGTCTATTTTAAATTACTAGTAGAAATTCATATAAACCAGTACATATATAATAATATTACAGATAACTAGATGAGTTGGCCGCTTTATATAAATACTCACAGACAAATTAATAGGTGCGGAGTGTGGGCTCGAGCTGCCGCTGTGCCGACGCGTACGCGACAGGTTGTTGTTCGAGAACATGCTGAAGAATGACGTACTTCTGAAACAAGACATATTACACTCTTACAATAAGTATTTGATCATATATTTAATATCTCATTATTGCGTGTATCAGTCACAAAAAAACGCCAGCAAAATATAAAATGCTATTTAGATTAATTTAAAGACCACAATGGTATTTTGTCTACAACACTAGTTAATTTAGTAATTCATAGCTCAATCCTTTAAAAATTAATTCAGTCAGTTTTTTTTTTAATTAAAATTAAGATTATTTGGCGCACTAATTAAAAAAAAGCTATCTTTTGGTTAATTCAGAAATTACTCACAATTCGGATTCTTTCTTAAAACTTGAACTCACTTTTAGCACACATTTAATTAAGCAACTTTAATAAACTGAACTGTTGACAAAAAAATTACCCATGTAATGCTGACTATGATATAATAATACTTGTAATATTGAACATACACAAGAAATCATAAACAAAATATTATCTAAATCAAAATATATCAAACATTTCTATTCAATTCAAACTTATACCTACAAATAAAAACTAGGACTGATAAATAAATAATTCAGTGTGGCCAGTTCAATAAAGTGCAAACAAAACACATTCAAGTTCCACAAACACAATACAGGCAATAACCTAAACACTATGTCATATTACAATAATTGTTTAGTGCAATAATATTTGAACAAAGTATATAAACTTCTATTGGAGTCAAGTGGTAACAACCTGAATGTATGGGACATTTATTATGAGTGGCCCCTACTCATGTGTCAACTTCCCAAAAGAAGGATGTTCTCAATTTATCAGTTTGGATTTTTTTTAATTATGCATTAATCAATCAAACTTGGCTCCTTAACTAATAAAATAGATCTAACAATCTCACCAAAAGGTGATCTTTAGTAAGACAAGAACTTTGCTTTACATAAGTACATAAATGTAAATGTACAATTTCTTTAAATATTTATTTATCCCTGTATCTGTGTACTCTAGAAGATGAGGCAGATTTGCTAAGAACTCACTAATAATTTAAGTCTAGAAGATGGGGTTTTTTATATTATTGTTTGTTCAATCATACCTTAACAAAATCTATTTGACTAATATATGCCTTAGATTATAATTTATAGATGGAGTATTCTATACAAGTTGGTGTCTAATTAAGACATTTTCAGTCTTTCTGTAGTGTATATGATAACACAGGTAATTTACAACAAAATGGCTCTAGAAGGTTTTTCTTTACACCTCCTTTTTGTGCTCAGATTAAGTATCTATAGAGGTACTCTATAAAATGATCTATAATAAACATTTTCAATAACTTTCAAAATAATATCACTCTCAGCTGTTTAATATTACACATGTCAATTATTCTTCATCTTGTTAATGTTGAGAAGATTTTATTCTTGATGTCAACACTGACATCTCATAAATAATTTTACATATCTAAAATTATAACTTGACCTTTAACCATGTGATTTTTTTAACGCCGACATAATTAGCAAACACGCATTTCCAAATTGTTGAAATATTATACATGCATTTGGTATAAAAATGTTTAGACATGCAAAATTATACTACATATAAAAATGCCATAAATCACATGGATCGTTTTGAAAAAGAAATGAAATCTGCTTTGCAATTCAAAACGCTGACAAGCCGAATCTACCAAAATCTGAATACAAAGAAAATTGTCATGTATACACTATACATGGAACGACGCAAAACTATGCGCAAGTTTAAATATGACAACTCAAAAATTAAACGTCGCAAAAACATAAATCTAGGTATTGGTAAGGCATCTATTAACGACCACAGCAGCTGTCAAAAATACACAAATGATCGAGACTGCAATCCCGTGGGAGGCGAGACTACTTTACCTGGGCGCTGTATTCGTTGTGGGTGAAGTGACTGCCGTGGAGGCTGCCTCATTGATTAGAGGTGCGCTGCTGCTCCTTTTCAATATGTTAGGTGCATCAACATCCATTATCTAGAGCCAACATTCATTCACTGACGTATTGCCTAGGTATATACATACGGCTTGCCGACACGATTGGCGACGTACAGTTTATGTAACACTGTAAGTGCACTTATGAAAAATCTAAAATACAAACTACACTACCATAATTACTACATACATATTAAATATTACGCGTAAATAAAATGACAACATAAAATAAAATTAAAATACGCTACTCGAGAAGCTAAAAAGAGGCTCGAGGCTGACCTGTCAAACCGCCGCAACAGTAACGTTCGAAAATATAGATGGGTGCGTTCAAATTTGTTCACCACAGCTCTCACTGTCGCTCCTCCTTTTGGATTGAAATATAAGTAAACATTTATTTTAGGCACCCACATGTTTTTGTTTTACTTTCGCCCGCGAAACTTTTTGCGCGGAATTAAAAAAGCTTAATTGTGATTAGTAGTCTATGTGTTCTTCAATTATTTTTTACATTTATATGACTGAATATACAGCAAGATCCCCATGGAGATTCATTGCGCCATCTTGGAGATACGTAATAACAAACATCCATACATCCATCCATCTAACTAAACTTCGCATTTATAATGTTAGTTCATAAACTATTGCGATGCGAAAGTTTTTCTATTGGTCGATGTTGATGTTTTGTATAGACAGCACAGCAGTATAATTTTATCTGTGGAATTTGTTTTGTTATCAAAAATTCAAAAATTATCTAAATGACAAATGTCAACATATTTTATTTTATAAGAAACTATTTAATAATCTTACTCTGATCCCTTTTATTTTTAATACTCATTGCTGTTATTCACAATTTACTACATAGTAATGATATCGATCTCAAAATAAGACAAAATGCTATTACGAAGGCGAAGGTAAACAAGATTCACCAACTGTTATGATTCTAATTCATTAATTAACATAATTTTACAAACCTTTTATTGAAATATTGCAGCGCAGCACCGAAATTTTTCATAGCAGCGGTAATTGGATCTGTATTGTATAATGAATTGTTCGTATATCATATACAAACAATAAGCTGGAAATACTTGAGCTGTCCAAAAGATAACCTGTCCTGTACGAAGATAATGTTTATAGCTGATCCTCAGATACAAGGCGACACTGCGGTGTCGCCGCCTTTGAGTTACCTTTTTAACTGGGATAGTGATAGGTATAACAAATTTCTATAATAAAAATTGACATGAATCCTGATTAATATGGTTAAATTATCCATGTTTTTTCTCTATAGTCAGTTTAATGTTAATAATTGAATAGTAATCATTCCACCTAATGCTGAGTATTGATATGACAATTTTTATTTCCATGTAGGATGTTACTTTTATGTTAACACATTCAATGCAACTATGATATTTTCTTATGGAAGTGAACTTGAGGCATGAATGTGTTAATTTACCTGTTTTACTGCACAATACACATACAAAATAAACATACTGCATTTTATTGGATATAGGAGATGGCAGCCTATACCTGCAGCAGATTCTTTCAACAAAATTAATGTCAATTAGAGGTATTATTTGCATGTCCGTATTTGTTAAGAAGGCTGTGTAATCTCTTTATTTCCTGTTAATCATACTCTATTGTATACTTGATTATTCAATGCTTGATGTCTAACTCAGTTTAATATGTTATTGCTCTAAGCAATTCAGTAACTGCAGCTGTATTGCAGTGTGCAGCCCCATTCCAAATTATTTTTGACTTTAACATATTCTTTTGATGTTTTAGTTAATTTTTAAATATGTTTTAAGACTGCAGCAGACACTCATTCCTTACAGAACAGTTAAAACTGGGTGTGTAGACAAAAATACTTTAATTAAGTGTACAGTGCATTGGATGGTAAACATTTTGTCTGCACATGCCCAGTTCAACTGTTCAGTTACAACTATCAGAACTTGTGTCTCTGAAGGTGTGGCTTTAAAAGGATCATTACTATAATGGTCATTATTTTATAACTAACTTATGTTTAATATTACAAGCTGATATTGATGTTTATTCTAATGCTTAAGGTTTTATATGATTATTTTTATCAATTTATCATTGACAATAGATTAATAAAGTTATTAAATGTATTTGTCTATATTTAAGGCGGATTTTAGGTACTTGAGGTCCACCTTTGCTGTTGCACTGAAGTATTTCCAGCCCGATGTATTAGTTTATCTCGGCGACCTCATGGATGAAGGCTCAATAGCGACTATGGAACAATTCCATGGTTATGTTAAACGGCTATCTAATATATTTCAAGTTTCTTATCCTGTTATTGTAAGTATATTATATATTTTGGTTTTATTATATATATGTTCAATATTAACTGATCAGTCGAACTGCTCAGTTAGAACTGTGCAGGTGTAAGTTAAACTATAAATGACTTTTTGCCTACACATGCACTTATCAGTTTGGTTAAAAGTTAATGATTGTAGTGTGCATTATGCAACAGTTGATGCTCCGGCATCATTTTTGTTCCCTAATTTTAAATATCACATTTTTCTAGCAAGTTTGGTTGCCAGGAGATAATGATATTGGTGGTGAACATGAACCGATCCAAAGTGATAAGGTGAAAGAATTCGAGATGGTTTTTAATCAGCCAGACATAATTACCTACAAGAACATATCATTCTTCAAGGTGAATGGCATCACATACACCTACCCGCATGGTACTGATGATGATAACTACAAAATTGTTGTTTCACATTACCCAGTCCTATGGAAAACAGTTTTTGGCAAACAGGTAAGCTTTTTTTTTTAATTTTTTTTGGATCTACACTTTTTACAAAATAAGATTCACTTTTAATCAGTCTTACTGTTCAGTAAAAAGGCCAGTATAAATGGATGTTTGTTAGAAGGTATCTCTATAATGGCTCAACAGGTGTGATGAGTTCATCAGAAATGTAGAATGTATAGATTTGTTAGAGTTTGCTATTGCTAGTATATGTAATCAATTGAAGTTATATCACGTTTCGATATTCACATCACGATCATGTTTTATATAAAAATGTAATCTTTTCTAGGTAAATGATGCGATTCAACCTAACATTTACTTCTGCGCTCACGAGCATAAATCCAAGTACATCATAAAAGACAAACAGTTGAGGAATATTGCAGGCCATACGCTACGACTGGATGATGATATCCTGACTGTGGGTAGAGATGGTGACCTGTATGAGATATATGTGCCTACATGTTCCTACAGGATGGGAACTAACCGCATCGGTTACGGTGTTGCTACAAGTAAGTTATACAGCCTTTTAGACTGGGCAAAGAAACTTGTAGATATAGCACATCCATATAAAGGGGAAGGCAGACTTCAATTTAGTGCAGTCCTGGCATTTTCTAGCCTCATCCATCATACATTGACCTATATGTTTCAGGCCACGTTTCCTACATATCTTACTAATATTATAAATACGAAAGTTTAGATGGATGGATGCATGTTTGTTAGAGTTTGTAGCCTAAATAGCTGAACGGATCTCGATAAAATTTGGCATAGATGTAGAGGATAGTCTGGAAAAACACATAGGCTACTTGCTTTTGTTTTTTTTTAATTCCACGCGTACGGAGTCGCGGGCGAAAGCTAGTTTTATTTATAAAGCCAGCCAGATGTTAAGTTTTAACCTTTCAGTTAAAACTGCACCTGTAGGAAAACTTTAATCAACATTCGAACTGTACATTTAAAACCTTGCTTTCAATTGCATAGTTTTATCTGAACAGTTCAACTCAAAAATTAAAACTGTTAGAACTGAAATTCTGTAGGGAGCTAAATTTGATAAAATGTTTCAGTCAGCAACAACCAGCTGCTGCGGTACACGGTGTTATGGTCTCCTCAAAGATTCCTCGATTTATTTGTATATGCTGGCATTTTAATTATATTCATTGTATACATTTTTGTCTTTACCCTGTCGAGATTGGTTTTCCGATGTAGCCCCGCCCAGAGAAGTGATGCAACTGTACCCTTATTGCAAATTATTAATTAACTTAAATATCAGTGTACAATGAACTTTTACTCATTTAGTTGATTTTAAAAACATTCAAATTAGGTAAATAATATAAATTTATATTTGATGTAAGACAGTGATATAATTTCATACATCCCATTAGATTTTTGGTTGTTGCTATTTTTACTATTAGATAAATTAAGAATTTATATGTTTAATAAATTATTCAGATATAACAGGATTGTTAGTATATATAATGACATCCCAGTGTTCAAAGCAGTACAAACACATTGTAAGGTTATTTCATGCTGTTTTTCCTATATTATATGTTTTATTTCGTTAATATTAGACGAAGATATTTATGAGTGGTTTGTCATAATGCTTAACTTCACATTTAAAAAAATTGCAGACTGATTTCAACAAAATTGTAGAAATTACATTAAGACATACTTGTATATACATTCCAATGATACATACCATTAGATATATACGAAAGGTTTTTATGAATACATTTATTTATACTATAAAGTACACATTCCTATGTTTATATTAGTTTTTAGAATTTTTTTCGAGGGTACAATGAAATAATTTAATTTGCAAGTTTACCGAGATTAATGCTATAAAATGCTCATATACCCAACATTTTTGTAATTTCTAGAATAGTTTTTTGTTCTCGATCAGAGAGACTTCAGTATAACAGTATAGCCTGCTACACATGTTCAGTAAAATTTGAACTGTACAGTTCTCAGTTTTGCCCACACCTATCAGACGTAACAGTCGACTGTTCAGTGAAAACTAAACATGTGTAGCTTGTAGCTGAACGTTAGACATGTAACATCTTTTAGGTCTGTAATTTTGTAGACCTAAATCGGATGACTAACAATAATGGTTGTGTAAGTTAAGAGTGGAATGCAGTTTTGTAGGAAAATGTATTATTCACCTTCTTTCTAGTCAAAACAAATGCATGTAAAATTCCTTCAACTATTCTTGTACCCCTTTTATTATTCCAATTTCATAATTGTAAAAACGTATTTGTGGATAAAATTGTTTCTAAGAAAACTGTAGTAAGGACTGATGATTAAAAAAAAAGACAAATTGGTAACAAAATTATAATTGTGACAACTTATAAAATAAAAAACAAACCCTTACATTGTGTTTAAATCTTAATACCTTTACTCTTTAAATAAACATTAAATCCTAAAGTTAAAAGCATGTACATGTTTAGTATTATAAATGTAGTGAAACTGCTCACTAACAAAGTTCTGATATTTATATTTATCAAGCCCGTTAATAAATTAGCTACAAGAAAATATAATAAACCGTTTTGGTTAATAGCCAACAGTGTGTAAGGCACATTGAAACTTAAACTTCTCTCCTTATCTTGATATACCACTTCAAAGAAAAATACAACCATAGAAACGGTAATTATTATTGCCTCTACATACAAACAGAAGCCTGCATTAGCCAATGTTCTTGAAGTAGGTCGGAATATATTGATAAAAAATGATAAAACCCAAAGTATAACTATATTTAATGCAAAATTTTTTAAAACCTCATACCTATACAATGAGTTGTTATGGAAAATAGATTGAATGTAAACAGCATAGAGGTATATAGAGACATAACCCAAACTTGACACAATACCTTCTCTATTAGCATCAAGCAAAGATACCCTATCATTTTCAGCAAAGACCCAATCTTGTAACCCAAAATACAATAGACCTTCATGTAAAATCAATATCAATGAACTCAGTAACAATGGTTTCTTGAAGTAATTGAGTATAATAGATGAAAAAAGTTTACAAACAGCCAATGTAAAAAAGAAATTCCAATGAACCCCATATTCCGTGACATGCTCTTGATAATCCAGTTGTTTGATAGTGACAAATCTGACTAGACCTAAAGAAGTTAGTACAGTAAGAAATTTTGCGTTACTTACTATTATAGAGCAAAGGTTGCTTCTATTCGCATCTTTATGCACTAATCCACTCATGATAACAAACAATCCAACCCCAGTGTCCATTAAACTGTAACCATATCTCTCAGTTTTAGCTAAATACCTTGGAAAGTCTTGAAAGTCCACAGCAAGGATACAAAACACAGTAATCAAGTATGTAAGGCCTCGAAGGAATGTTATAGTTTGAATTTTCGCGGTGCTTCCATTGTTAGGCTTCGCCAATGCTTTGCATATGTCTTCCATACTATTGGTGTTGTAAAATTCATACACAATAAAGCAAAATGTTACAAAATTTATCATGTACAACTGGTCAACGAATACAGTGTGGGCAGTTATCATAGATAGTATTATAGAAACATATTCATACGCGTATTGTTCCTGTTCAGCGAACATCGGCCGAATAGAAGACAGTAATGCCGTTTGAACACTGAAAAGTACGCGAAAGAATGTATGCAGGACAGTTGTTCCATCATTGTTCTCCATAAAAGTAACGTGATAACTTCTATATGTTACATTATCCATTTTGATTTTGAAGTTATCCGTAAACTTTACTAGGTTGGTGTCCTTTTCACAAACTTACTTTCTATTTAAAACATGTAACCGTTTTTGCGACCTATAACTAATTAATTAATTAACATTTTCAAAGCAATAAATGTGAAAATAAACGTAAACAATTGAAACTGAAAAAAATGAAAAATGTTCATTTCTTATATTTTTCTGTCTAAGTGACATTGACATTAGTCGTTATGCTTTTAGCTGCCAGATAAAGACACCACAAGATACTGGTACCATGCAAAAAATTGAAGATGCGATATAATTTAATAAAAACTTTATGTTAAATTATTTCCTTTACGGAATTAAATACTCCCTTCAAACTTGGTATATATCAAAAAATTAGATAACAACAAGATGAGTTTCACTTAGAACTGAAACATGGACGATATTAATAAGATCTTAAAAAATTAATTACGACAGAGCAAGTCGAAAATAGAATTGTCAAAATCGATAAAAAAATATACTTGTTTATTTTACAAGTTGGAAAATTTTCTTTTATATCGTTATTAATTAATTTTTAAATAATGGTCGGTGGTTTTATAGAGCTATTACCAACTACAAACAAATCGAAATGACTACAGTTTACTTAAAACAATCAAGTTATAATGTACGAAGACGAAAGCAGTACATTGACCTATACTGTGCGAGGGGAGGGTTCGCCGGGCCCCCGGCCCAGCCGGAAGGCATCGGCCAGCCATTTGAACTCGAAGCCGGCAGTGCCCGAGGATGATCAGGACTGGTTCAGAGAACAATATGAAAGAAAAATTGGCACACCAGTGTCATGTGCGTCGCACGACATTAATGTTATTCTCAGAAATACTATTTACAAAATGAAAAGCCCAAAAGAAAGCGCGGAATACTCGGAGCCGGTAAGTTAATTAAAATGCTTTTCTTCTGTTGACTTTTTGTTTAGACGCCAGCAAAAGCATAATAAATATTTCAGGTGATTCCTAAGACCGAAGCTAAATTATTGAAATGGCCCGATATGGCGAACATTAAAAAATGTCTCTGCAAGGATTTTGGTTGTATTTGCAGAGGATGCAAGCTTTCCGAAGCCGTGAGCATTCCATATGGTACGATTTGTATAAGTTTAACGGAAATTTAAAGAAAATAATCTTAATATTTTTAGTTACTTGTCGTTTGAAGCAGAGAGTATGTGGAGATAAGCGATATCAAAACAGCTATTTCACAAATGGGTCAGCTCGACCGAGTCACCATTTTCATTACGACATTAACTGTTTGATATATTTTAAAGAGTGAAACGCCATTCAATTAGTCCCTGGTGTGCCTGGGCTCCCGTCAATCAGATTATTTGCTACTAAACGGCGACTGTTGCTCAACAGCTTCATCGAGTAATAAAGAACCAGCTGGCACTTTCCTCGGATCCTTGGAGGTTGCTTTGATAGAGGCCACCGAGTCGTATATGTTATTGTTGGGTGACGACCGCACTAGTGAGTCAACATTTTATTCATACACGCAGCATTGGTAGAACCATTTGTTGTAGACTGGGCTGGCTCGAACGGTGGAATCTCGCTAATTACCATTAAAACAAGAAATTTGTTCAAAAGAAGTTTAAATACTGCACTCAAATCGTGCCGTCTGTGCGGTTATGTTATCTCACCGGTCGAGCAGGCCATTCGTGCAGTGGTTAATATTGTGGACCATTACTGCGCCATCCAAGCTTTCTGGCGGCTCGCACTACCGCATGAGAGCGCCCAAACACAATTTTACATATACGCGGAATGTAAATGCAGATGCGAGAAGCTGGATACAGCTTAGAGCTTTAATTTGTCTATAATGGGTCCAAATATTTCATTTCTGCCAAGATACGTTCTGGTATCCACGACCTGCCATAAAGACCATAATACACGATCAGAGTAACATAGTATCATTTTAAGATATAGCGTAGCATAAGAATATGTAATTTTATATCCAGTGTGTCTGAAATGCCCCGAGTTCTGCGCGTCGCGCTGCATGTCCTTCAAGTTCGAGACTCCGGATCAGGTCCCTTCCAGGACTGAGTATGTAAACCCTTTATATTAACATAACATGAAAAGTAC
>LD699455.1:8917347-8929218 GCA_003118335.3 Papilio memnon
TTGCTCCGTTTTAAAAATATGTACTCTTTAGATATTGATTAATAGATACTTCGATATCAAAAGCTAAATAGGAATATTAATTACTAGCTGTTCGCGTGCGGCTTCATCCGCGTGAAATTGTATTTAAAAACTTTATTTTATTGCTTACATATGTGAAATTATCAATTGCAAATGTCAAAATGACATGACATGATGACAAACCATGGCAATCTTGCTTCCTTGATGCTGGCAGCAACTTATGATCTCTTTCCCACATTACGGTTTTTATCCAAAATATTTACCCCCTAAGTTTAATGGCGTGAAAATATATAGCCTAAAGCGTGACGTAAGTGTAGAGCTTTTTATTAAAAAAAGAAGTATTAAAAAATATGCTGTAATTGCTGACATCTTAGGCAACAAAGAAGTATGTGTTTACGCTTTATTATATTAGTAGAGATACTATCATCTTAATATTATAAATGTGAAAATTTAGCATGGGTGGAAGTTTATTACTACCTATCTCCAAAATTGATTAATAAATATCAAGTACATTTGGTACAGATATAGTACATAGTTTGGAAGAACGCAGAGACTACTGAGATTTTTTTTTAATTCCGCGCGGATGAAGTCGCGGTCAAAACATACTCGTCTATATAATAGATAAGTTTATTTTTGAAAGGATCTACATTACCGCTAAAGCAATGTAACAAGTCATAGTGAAAGTCAAAATTGTAGCGAAAGTGTTTTAAATATTAAAAAAAAGTTTGCTTTCGAGTGTTAATTAGAAGAAGAATTCGAATATAAAATAATGTTACTCTGCATATCCATTTCATCTTATACCGTAATTAAAAAGATAACCGTATTTAATTCATTTATGTATGTACATATGTATATCGTTTGTAAAAAGAGAAAGCACCAATTAAAAGCATTTGTCTTTATTTTAGACGATGCTCAATTAATAAAATAGATAATTATTTAAATTTAAAAAGAAAGTTTTTAGAAAATTCCATGAATTTTGACTAATTAACTTATACCCAAAGAAACAGATATGTATTCATTATCGTATTAACAAAATTAATTAGAACACAACGTAAAAATACTATAAAAAATTATAGACCGTAAAGACATAATTATATTTACCTTATTTTCATTTTTGATTAATTCACTAACTTAGTGTAGCAACACAGGAACTGTCAGAAAAGCGCGCGAAACGGCCGGAGCTAGGCGGCCGAGCGGGAAGAGACTGCGCGGACGGCGCGCTTTCTCTGCGCTTTATAACTTGCCGAGGCGCTGGCTCCGCGACGCCAAGCCAATGTGGGGCTAAAGAAATGCAACTGTTTGCCAATAATACAACGAATCGGACGAATTCAATAAAATCGCACAAATATTTGATAGGCACTAACTTTGTTTTTTTTTTAAGTTAACGAAATTGTTGATAACTACTATTGTCTATTGAAGATGCTGTTTGTACGATGGATTTAGAATTTGGAAGAATAAAAAAAGTAAATTACAGAAACGAAGTACGAAATATTTTAAATTAATTTAAATTGTTAATGCGTTAGTAAGGAAGTGTTAAAACGATTGGCAGTTTAAAATTAATTTCGTCTGCCACTGAAGTGTGAAGTGACCGATCGATTCGCGGATGTCGGAAAAGTCGAAAGTGATCACAAAGCAATTTAATCCACGACAATGCGGTGGTCGAAGTGCTCGCTGACGCAATTATCATGTTTTAAGAACTTACTCGAGATCAGTAGCAAATAAAGAAAATATTAACTGGTTTATTGGGGCGGTTTAATTCAGTGATGTAATGTTGTACTTAAAAAATCTATCTAGGTTATAATGAACCGAGAAATTTATTGCGAGTGCTCACTTTACGGTTGCCTTTTAAAATACCTACGTTTTAATATTAGCACGAACTGTCTTAAAACAGATTGACTGAATAAAAACCAAAGTTTATGTCAAGATGACCGAAATTTTCCGTTGTTTCGCGAATAGATCTATGCCTATATTACGAAGCAACTAAATATGACTATAGTAGGTCTAGTTGTTAAATTATAATCCCATAATATTTATTGCCGCCCTTGACAAGCAATGTTTGTTTAAATTGTTTAGAATCATGAAGGTAATATAAGCTATTATATCATAAATATTGAAATCGCATGTAAACTCAATTATAGTTGACATTCAGTCGTCGACTAATTTCCTCTATTATTAAATGTCGCATGTCTATTAAGGACGTTTCAGTTTTTCAATAAAACAGGTTTAAACTATTTTTTATTTTAATTAAAGACATTAACCTTGGGTTGTATTAAAAATATAAGAAAAAAGACACTTAAGAACTTTTGCCATCCATGAACGTTACTTTTTTTGTGAAATACGATGATGGTTCGTTTTGCATATTTTCCAAATTGTATAAACACGTACAACAAGGACAAAAGTATAAACGCAAAAATCTTGCCAATTTAGCCTTAATATTATTTCCAAACATTAGATTATTGTCACTTAAATATAATTCATTTTGTGGGTAGCGAAAATTATCAGGCATGTTCAAAACGTGCGGCAACTGAAAATTATCACGAGGGAAATGTGTGCTTCTTTTTTTCTTTGCATACTCATTTGATTCTGGTTTTATAGTTTGTTCCCATGAATTAATAGGTAATAGATACTCTTCGATACTTAAATTCTGTTTTGACGGCGACTGAGAATTCATCATAAGTGTTGCCAAATTTATCATAGACGAGCTGTCCGGCTGATGGAGTCCGTCTCCTGGGATTATATTCCCCACATCTTTCTTTACAGCGCGAGTCAAATATAGTTTCATTCTCAGTACTGTGACGTCTGAATCACTAGGCCAAGATGCTCCATCTAGGGAAGGACTTAGATTTCTCTTGTGGCCTACCTTTTTGTTATTCTTAAGTATATTAGATTTCAGTTTTGATAATCCAGAATCTAAGCTCTTTGCCAAATTGGCCGAAATATTACTATCCGTTTTAGGTATTAAATTAAAAGCCACTTGCCGAACATTAATATTTCCGTTAGCCTTTTGAATATCTATAATATCCTCAATTTGTCTGATTTTAGAGTTATCCGGAATAGCTTTTAAATCCATTTGAATAAAGGTGAGATACTCATAAGAAATTTATCCTTTTTTTAATCACTTTTGTATGATTTTAATTAATCCAGATGGTTATCAATGACATTGTCATTTTTTTTCAAATACTAATGACAAAATATTAAAACAAAAACTTTTAGTTTTTCGATTTCTCATGTTGAGCTATTGCGTAGAAAGGAACTTTTCTCTCATTTCAGGCAATTTCAGACTCGTTCAAAAATCGGAATTTTGGTCTTTTAAATTTTTTGTAGTTAAGTTGTTTGTACTTTTAAAATAATATAGAAGATAAAAACTGCTGTAGGAGTATTTTAGTTTAATTATTCTTGTGTTAACTATATTATAGAAACCATTAAAGTGTATGTTAATAGTTTTTAATTGATGTATTTACATGACATTTGGGATGGTAACAAACGTAAAACTAGTGCTGGACTCGAGTGAGTTATATTGACTCGAGTCAATCGCAATATAAAACTCGCGTAACCAAAATTAAACAAAGAAAATTCATTTTCGCATTAATGTAAAAGCTACTCAAAAAATCTAAACAAAATGTATGAAAAAATAAAATTTTCCTTTAGACTAAACCTGTGTCAGTTGAATTGTAATATTATAATTTACTACTCATAAGTTATCTAATTTATTCTAACAAGGAATTTTCCATGAGATCCAAATATTAACAGTTTTTTAAATAAATAGATATATATAATACTATTGAGTTAAGAGTGGAGACCAGCTCAACACAATTAAGAGTGGAGACCATCTCAAAAATTTCACTCGAGTCCGAGTAATATAAAAATGACTCGAGTCACTCGAATGAAAAACTCGAGTCCATCACTACGTAAAACGAAATGTCATCATGTTCTAAGGAAGAGGATGGTGTAATGTTTTTTCTCGAATAAATTTCAATATTCTACAATGGAAGATAAAAATCAAGAATCAAAGATAGGCGACACATGCAATTTAAATGGAAACTGTTCACCGCCGAAGAAGAATAACTCTATCGACTTGAATCATGCAAAAAATATTGATGACATATCTACGCCTTCTGAGCTAAAATTCGACGAAGGTATTGTAAACAATCGGTATTTCTTGGGATTCAATGACCTATAACAATATTATCCTGCCACTTCAGTTAGCTGATTAGTGTCTTGTTCACTTGAATGTACTTTCTTGATAGTAATAAGTTGAGTGTAGTAAATATAACTCTTGTTATGTGTCTTCTAAAGATTTCGAATTCGAGGATCCTGATGTGACTGCAAAACGGAAAGAAATGGAAAGATGTTTGGAAAACCCTGATATCGTGAATATAGAAGAGTGGCAACATTTTGCTAAAAGCAAAGGAGGTTTAATAGCAGGTATTTATGACTCAACTTTAAATTAAAAGTTTTGTGGTTCACTCACCACAATGTTTGTCATAATTTATTTACGATAGTTGTTGCTGGCGACTTCGCCCGCGTGCAATTAAAAATATAGCCTATGTTACTCATGGATAAATTACCTTTCTAATGGTGAAAGAATTTTTTAAATCGGCCCAGTAGTTTTTGAGTTATTTCAATACATCAAAAATACAAATCTTTCCTCTTTACAATATTAGTATATATATGTTTGAAAAATAATATAACATTTTTATATATCAAATATCAATATGTTACTTTGGTGTCTGTTTAGGTTTTATGTGAATTAATTTCCTGTGTGACAGATGAATACAGGAGAAGAATTTGGCCGCTGCTCGTTGGTGTAACTCGTGATGAGATGACGGAACCTCCTTCACTTGATGAATTGTCCACACATGTTGAATATAACCAAGTTTGTATTTATTTTATGTTAATGGCCTCTAATTTATGATAAGCCCATGTCCCTTACCTATTATGGGAACCTATATTAGATGATGATCATATCTATACATGCTACATAGATTTACCTTAAACCAATAAGAAATGTAATAATATAGTTGAGGTTGATTTTAGATCTACTATTTTTCCCAATGGAAAGTTTTTATCTGACAATGAATCTTAGAATCTCTGGATTTGTGTAGTTAACTATGATAAATTTAAAATTTTCTCTGCAGGTGGTATTAGATGTGAATCGGTCACTGAAGCGGTTTCCTCCGGGCATTCCGTACGAGCAGAGAGTGGCGTTGCAGGACCAGCTCACTGTGCTCATACTGAGAGTCATCATCAAGTATCCACATTTGAAATATTATCAGGTAACTGACATTATATTAATGAAGCAAATGCTTAGCATATTAATATATGAAAATGTATTGTGATTTTGTTTTATTCATAGGAAATATGCCAAGTTTGTATCTAGGATTCTTTATGATCAAAATTGAAGTTTTAACTAACTTCTTTTGCATGAATTTAAATTATTTGTTATCTTATAACGAAAGAACTGAAAGGAGACAGTGATTGGCAGAGGATGGACGCAAAAGAAGGGGATTTTTTTCTTACTTTGCATCCCTTCTTTGTCAACATTAAGCAATGTATCTGAAAATGCAGACATCTATGACAAACGTTACTTCCATATTTTAGCGAATTCAAGTTTTGTTTTCAATCCGATTGTTTGTTTCTTAGTTGTCACTGTAAATCGATTTTTCAATTTATTCCAGGGTTATCACGACGTGGCAATAACATTATTGCTAGTCTGTGGTGACAAAGCCTCATTTCCATTGCTGTGCCGGCTGTCGTACGGGCCGCGGGCGCCGCTCGCACCCTTCATGCAGACCACTATGCAGCCCACGCAGCACCTGCTCAACTACATGCTGCCCGTCGTACGCAGAGCTGATGATAAACTGGCTGAATGCTTGGACAAGTAGGACATTAAATTTTACTCAATGTAGCTGATAGGGATAATATATCTTGTTTCGTTTTTTTTGCATAAAAGTATTGACCGTCAAGTTTTTGGGGGTAGGTAGGTCTATCTATTGAAATATTGTTATTGTTAATTGTATTAACATCTGCTTATAGATTTAGACCTTGTCTTCATTATTTGTGAAGATAATATGTTATGTATTTTTCTTGTATGTTAGCAGGGTACACCCTTAATTGTTAATAGTTTAAATGATTAATTAAGATCAAAAAGTGTTATAATAATTGTAAGGTCTGGTGTGGGTACGATGTTCGCGCTGCCGTGGTACCTGACGTGGTTCGGGCACAGCCTGAACCGGTACTCGGACGTGGTGCGCCTCTACGACTACTTCCTGTGCGCGCCCCCGCTCTTCCCCGTGTACGTGACAGCCGCGCTGGTGCTGCACCGCGCGCCCGCCGTGCTCGCCTGCGACCTGGACATGGCCATGATGCACTGCCTGCTCTCCAGGGTACGTACCCCCCCTGCCACGCCCCGCTCTTCCCTGTACGTACCTCCTACTTCCTAACTCGCCCCGCCCATTCCATTCTCTGGTCCCGCCCATAAATGACAATATTTCACCTACTATAAAGGTAATTGAAGTAAATTTGTACTTCTTTTATATGTTTAACTAGCTGTTCCCTTGCGGCTTCATCCGCGTGAAATTATAAAAACTTTATTTTATTGTTTACATTTGTCAAATTATCAATTGCAAAAGTCAAAATGACATGACGTGGTAATGACAATAATAAAATTGTTTCAGTTACCAGACGACTTGCCTTTCGAAGACATTCTGGTGACCGCTAAGAAGCTATACGAAAATAACGACCCTACAGATCTGGAGGACGAGGTCGATGCATTGGAGAGGAGGGAGTGAGTTAAACTCTTATTATTTCACATAATATTATACAAATCTATACTAATAATAGAATACACACTGCTTTGTTATGTAGGATGTCAGTAATCATAGAATATTTTTGAATATATTTTTTTTGTGATAAAACCTCCTATACTTATGTTATAGGGTTTATATGTTTACCCTATTTAACTTAGGTCGTGAATAACTCTGAAAAAATATCGTGCTAGAAAGGGACAAAAGCTATAAGCCAATAGCAACAAAGAAGCATGACTGCATGATCATGGTAATTGTTAGCTAATGGCAATGACTTTTGTTGCCATTTAAGCATGCCATTTTTTACAAATGTAAATAATAAAATAAAGTTTGTCTCGCAGATGATGTTACATGGGAATTAATTTTACTTCTAATATAAATGAGAAAGTTCCTAAATCACATAGATCACATAGGGCATAGTCTGGAAGAACCTAGGCTATTTACTTTGGTTTTTTTTTCAATTTCACGAACGTTGCGGGCAATAATTAGTATTATATATATTTGTACGTGATAACAGGGAGGAGCAGCGCCGGCTGGACGAGGAGCGTCTCCGGCAGCGGCGCGTGGAGCGCGCTGGCCGCAACCGCGCGGGCGCTGGCTTGCTGGCGCGCCTCCGCCGCGTGCTGCCGCGCTCCCCGCTGGCGCGCGGCGCGGCGCTGGCGGCGGCGGCGGCGCTGCTCGCCGTCTACGCATACTACAGACCTGATCTCTTCACCAGGTAGCGCCGGGGGTACTCACTAATTATATTCGCCATGTAACTGACAGCTGTCAGCCGACCGCCATCTTGATGACGTCACAGCGCTAGTGTCTGTGGCCGGTGATGGACGGAACTAAAGCTTTTATAGAAGCTGTTATAGATTGACAGCCGCTGTCAAATTGACAGTTCTGTTGAATTTATGTAGTTTGTGGTACTGCCTCGGAGCCTGCAATTAATGGTTATAATTGTTTATCTGTAATTCAGCGTAGATACTGTTGTATGGAGATTGTATGATCTTTTAGTATTACTTATAGGAGACTGCTTTTGTAATGTATGACCGTGTATGCTTGTTTAATGAATTGTAAATGTTAACTATACACTGTAACCGATTTGTTACAAAGTGGACTAATGATTTATTTCGCTTATTGCCTTATTCAAAAAGTATTTTTTTCTTTTTCACTATTATTTTAAAAATCTAAATAATACTCACAGAAACTGACAATTTTTCTAAATAGGAAAAATATTCTGAGATACAAATGTTATTAAAAAACCCAGTGTAAAATCAACATGCAATATATGTTATGGCAAATTATGTCACAAAATCGTGTAATGGCTACTTAATCAATCTCTTAGTGATCGATAATCGGAATTTAGAGTTGTATGAATGAAATAATCTGCATATATGTTGTTTAATGTTTTCCTTTTTCTAAAAATGTGATATTAGAACCTTTACTTAGCTTAGTATTTATTTATTTTATTCAATTACGTTAATTCAAACACTTTAATCGACTAATTGATAAATTAAATTAGGTGCCTATTATATTTCTTTATAAACAAGCTTCATCATCATCATCACCAGCTATACGTCCCCACCGAGGGGCTCGGAGCCTACCCTAAAGTTAGGGTGACTAAAAACAAGCTTGGTCCAGAAATATTACAGATTTTATTTATTGTTCCCATTTTTTTTTAATATTCAGTTTCGTTTATTTACCTCAATAAACTTGTTTCTTTGAAATGTTATCTTAATAGTTGTAAGTGTAAGGCATTTAATTATATAATAAGTTTGTCAGTGTTAGTTAACTTTAAGTTGGTATTAAGTGATGCACAACTTGTTTACTAAAGTAATATGTTAGATATTCATGATTTGTAACCCCCTGTAGATACGCCGATTATTCTAGTTTATTTAAGAAATTATTTATTCCATAATAAAGTCTGCTCTCACAAAATTATTAATTTTCGTTATTATGTTGAAATGTGGGTAGTTTAATAATCGTATGCAAGTTGAATGAAGTTACACAACACATTAGTATTTGTTACATGTAAGTTGTGTTGCATTTTTGTATTAACTTAAGGCCTAATTTGTATATAAGAGGCATTAAGTTGCACATATAACGTTATATAGATTTAAATGGAATGGAGAGATCTTAAAAATGTTAAATAAAATTGTGTTAGATCATTTATTTGTATGAAATCAATAATTACTTGTAATTGGTAACCTTTAAAATGAAGATTTCTATACTTAAATATCGTGTATCTTGACATTTATCAAGACAGTGTACGAAAACCAGTAGAGTTTTAAATAATGGCTTTTACTCTGGTGAAATCACTTTTAAATGTCTATTGTAAGGAATTTTCTAGATTGAGCTGTTTTACCGACACAACTATCGGTAAAACAGTCTGAAATTATTATTTTTTTGTAGGGAAAAAGTTGATTTCGCCAAATAATTACTGCCGTTGAATAATTATTATTGTTACACTAATGAAAAAGTATATTAATGAAGTAATGGTTTTTAAATAGAAATTAATATCTTGTTGACATTGTCGGTGTCCGCCAGACGGCGCTGCTGTCGAATTTACACATTACACACTTTATTACTGGCAATGTCTTTTATTCGATTTTGTTGTGATAAATGCAGTTTTTCTTTAAAAAAATATACCAAACATTAATAAAAAAAATACCCCAGTTAATTTTTTTGTTTACTTTAAGTTTATTTTTAACCAAAATCAAAAACCTTTTTTTTGTAATATTTTCAGAAGACGCGCTGACAGTCCGGACTTTGAGGGATTTTAGGAAGCAAATAAAACTATTTTTTTTGTACAAATATTATATTTGTTTTTCATTATGTTGACACTCGCTGTTATAGACGGAGAAAATAACCAAAGTAAATACAAAAAAACAATTTGTTAATTTAAACATTACTTATAAATACATAATTCATTCCGTTGATGTTTGATTTTATACGAGTATTGAAAAAAATAAAAAAAAACAGTTGAAATAAACTACTGGCAAGATGAAAAAAAAATACTAAAGATTACTTTCTACCTTTTTTATATTTAACTACTAGGAAGTATTATTTTTCCTTAAATATATTGTTTTTTTTACTTTGAGAAATATTTCTAAATATACATTTACTTAAAATTGTAGTTGTTTATTATAATATTTGGTATGTGAGCGTAAAGGAATCAATGTGACTTTCAACTTATAGAAACATTATGCGAGCATAATATTGTAATATAGAAGAGCTGTTTTTACAGCCGTGGGAATTTCATATAGACAGGCAAGTATATCTGGCCCGGTGGGCAAAAAGATAAACTGACAGCTCACTAGCGCCATTCTGCCAATGTGAAGAAAGTGTCGAAAAGTTTCTCGTACTGTCTCATAATTTTTATGACATTTTCCGTGCTTAAATCGATTTAATTTTCTGAACAAACGACCGGACCAGATAAGCTTGTCGCTCTATGGCAAGTATCTACCCCGATGAGAGGCGCTTATTGCGGTCACTTCAGGCAGATTATCGCAATGTGAATCCAAAAAAACCAGTTGAAGTACACGCGTTCCCTCCTGGCAAAATTTGTTTTATTTTAACTGTTATATCGTGACATTAACATGTAGATAAAAAAAAACATGACAGGTCATAGTATGAAAAAATCTTGTAACACTTTTGAATTGACAGGAGAGCGCTAGTTGATCCGTCTTGATTTAGTTTCGTTTATGTCCAAAGGTCAGATATTCTTGTCTATCTATAAGTACTAACCTATAGAAATAGACAGGCTATAACAGTTTTCGCGATTTCGGCGATGACTTGCGATTGGTCGCGATGGTGAGGATTCGAACTATAGATTAACTGTCAACACACGCTATCAAGTCAGAATTAAGCTAAAGCTGTCATTTCCAAGTTACCTATCCATTTAATAGATATCAGTGTTTAACACATTATATCGACATTACATGCCTTGTCCTTGTCCTTACAAAATATAGTACAAAGTTACACTTATACTGAAATCGGTAACTATTTGAAAAATATAGAAGTACGTTGAAAATTTTTTTTTTTATATTCATGAAATAAGTTTCGATCAAAATTAAAATGAATCTTTAAATGGTACAATTACTAAAGTACATTAACCGTATAAATATTGCACAAAAATTTTCCTATAAATTTGACTAACCTAAATAAACACTAACCGCAAAATATTTGAAAACAATCTTGAGCAAATCTTTTATAATCAAAAATCGATTTAAAAATCAAAAAATTACATAACGAAAATTTTGAGTATTGCATGTAAAAAAAATTATTAATTTCCAATCACGTAAAACATAATTATTTATTTTAACATTAAAATTAATTGCTTACCCCCTTGTTAAATGTTTAAAATTATGCATTTTAAAAACCTTTAACCGCTAACAGTCGAGTGGGAGGTTTTGTTTAAACTAAGTAATAAGCGTTGAAAAATCACATGGAAGACATACTAAATATAATTACAAACTGTATAATAATTTAAAACGAGTATTTTTAAATATCCTATGTCTTCAAAGTCACAGAATTAATTTAACTTTTAAACGACTTGACTTTGTTTACAATGTTTTAGAGAGCAAAGTTACAAGAGAGCATTTTTACGTTCCTTTTCTCTAAAATGACTTAAATATTAAAGTTACACTTAAGATAGATAAAAATCGTCGAGTAAAGTTTAGATTGAATGTCATTGTATGAAGCTAGCATCAAATGCGACAGGCGGTGTAATTACGTCGGTGGTCATGTGGGTAGTCTGAAAATGTTGAAATTTATTACAAAAAATGGTAATTTAACTTTGTCAATAATAGAAAAATAAATAAAATAAAATATAGACAGAGCAGTCTGGAAGATCACTTAGACCATTCATTTTCGTTTTTTAATTCCACCCGGATGAAGTCACGGGCGAAAGCTTGTTTCATTATATTTCATCTCAATTTTTAAGTATTTCTAAGGTAGAGTATTGTGATTTTAAGGTCCACAAGGCCCCCCTCTAGCCTTGAGTATACGCAAATAGGTATAATAAGTCCTCGTTATCTTTTTTTATTGTTTATCGGGGGGG